>JAUTBQ010077426.1:0-16655 GCA_032361185.1 Lepetodrilus ovalis
TTTTTTTTGATATAGAGAGATATAGAGAGAGTGTGAGAGAGAGAGAGAGAGAGAGAGAGAGAGAGAGAGAGAGAGAGAGAGAGAGAATGAGAGACAAAGAGATTAAGAAAGAGAAAAGGAAAGAGAGAGAGAGAGAGAGATTAGAGGAGAGAGAGAGAGAAAGAGAGAGAGAGAAAGAGAGAAAGGGGGAGAAAATGAGAGACAAAGAGAGATTAAGAAAGAGAAAAGGAAAGAGAGAGAGAGAGAGAGAGAGAGAGAGAGAGAGAGAGAGAGAGAGAGATTGAGGAGATACGTAGGTCAGAGAGCCTACTGCCCTTCAGTCCCAAGTACTCCTCTATACCCTGCTCCAGTCCTCAGCATTGATTGAGTGGATGAATGGTGAAGCATGCACTGCCTCAATAAATCAAGAAGAGATGCTTCACCAGAAAACTCCAAATCAAGCACACACACATTCTACATGTTCTGCTCCATACATCGTGTTTACTCGTTCACCCCGGCTCAAACTATTAATGATTTTGTTATAGAAGCCACCTCCAGTTGCACAGATCCTCCAATGGAATTACTTAATTCAGAATAAATGTGATAGCCAGATGTTTCAAGCTGGTAAATTGTGCTGGCTTACTGAAATCATTCAAATATCTAAATGTGGAAAACTAATGTTGAGACTGTATAAACATAGTGAAATTATGGTATACATTTATTTGCTATGATATGTGTATTGAATTATTGCCTACATTGTAATTGTTATTGGCTAAGCAATGTTTATTACTGCCTGCCTTCCCCTCTCCTGTGTATTAAGGTTGTCTCAATTACCCACGACTGTAACCAATGCTGTCTGTGAAATATTCATGTGGCATGTGCACATCAATAATTCATGTCGGTTATCTCCAACTCTGCTACAACCCAATAGCTCGGGCTTAAGTCCATGTAAAATGGGGGGAGGAAAATATGATCCAGCTAGCGCTGCAACTAAACGTAGCAATCCTCACAGTTGATAGGAAGTTGAAAACAGGTTTTTACAAAATCAATACCATTAACATGTTGAAGTATTATGTATGTATGTATGTATATGTTTTCCAGTGTAAGTATTCATGTCATTAGTGAGATTGATGGTTAATAGGTGAATTGACAGTCAAGTCCATCGATGTGACAGCAGACAAAGGACTCCTCTACAAGCTGCACCTATCCTTCAACTGTGGATCTCCTTCTCTGGGTATCCTTTCACGAAGCTCTCTTATCCACTAAGAGACCAATCCATAGTGCCCTCTTTGCCGATAGCTACCCACTGCAAAGAGATTGCTATGGTCTCTTCATGGACAAGAGAACTTAGTGAAAGGAGACCCTGGTCAACAACTCTCTCACCTCCACCTCCAATTCCTGTTCTCCACCCACAAATACTCTAAAAAACTCTCATCTCCAGGTTGAAAAAAAAAGAAAACGTGTCAGCTGATAAAACACAGTCGATCAACGCTGTAACGTCTCTTCGACACGCCATTGCAATAATGACTCCATTATAGATACTATATTCATCCGCCTATTCAAGCGTTCCTCTTAGCGCGCAGCTCTTTCAAACTATCACCCAGGCAGACATCTCTCTGTAAAGGGCTTTCAGCAAACTCAGCCAAGTGTACATGTGGCCGTCAGAACATCACCACCGTCTTCTTACATTCAGGGAAAAGATGTCTCCAAGTGTTCACTCTTTTTAATGAATCATTTTGTTGACAAATGAATATGATCAGAATTGGTCAAAGTTTTTTTTACAACATCTTAACAAATGCCAAGTTGAGCACAAGAGACAATTCAGGATGAACAAGTATCTTTTTAACTAGGTAACATGAGTAATGACAGATGTGATTCGCTCATAATTACTATGGAGACCTACATCAGAATTGATACACCAGGTAAATATTTGTAAAGATTTATTTGAAAAGCATGTCAAACAAAATAACTGACTGTACGGGTAATGGGGAAAAAATTGTCTCTAGCAGTAACATTAGAACCATTAGCCTTTTCATCCTGTTCATGGTTCATAATTCCTTTCACCTGCAATTTGCCATTAAGGACACATGTCATGAGTTGTGTTAGCTTCCCTTGGCAATTTGCAGGCAAACAGGAGTAATTCCAAAGACAATTAAATTCAGCAGCTATTGTATAACAAAAAAGATCATTACACATTCAAGTCAAGTTAATATATCAACTTTCCTTGCCAATGAACAATAGTTCTGTGGGAATGAGCATTGGCCATTTGCTTTTTTATCATCTGGTCATGCTAACTTTAGTATCACAAATCTTTTTATATCAGATCATTAACTCTGTTCAAAACAGAGAAAAATAATTACCATCCGCTGAATCAAAGTTATTTGAACTTGTGATCATTAACCATGTCCAGATGGCAACAAATCAAACTTCAAATGCAATCATGATGAAATGTGGACAGTATGTTTAACAGTGATTAATCTCGGATCAATATGGTGTAGCGTACCCAGACGCTGGCACTGTTTACACCTGTCGAGTTCTCCAGTGTCCCTGGTATCCCTCCTACATCCACACGTCCCCATCAAACAACTCCCCTACAGCCATGTTTAACTAGCCGGCTAAAAAAAATATATCCCTTTGCTTCAGTCAATGTTTAGCAAAATGGCCCAGGAATAGACTCAATTCAATAGACATGGCATTGAAGTGCATAAAGAGTCACCTCTCAAGCAAAAAAGCAAAACGGACCTTATCGACCATTTGTTTACAGATGGGAAATTTTTGTGCAGGCACAACATTTCTCAAGGAATGGCAAAACCTAGTGTCAACTTCAGCCCTCCTCAAAATTTGATTCTTAGAATTTTTGAATTATTTATCAAATGATTAATTCTTGTACAAATAGTCTAATCCTATTTATATAAAATAACTTTTGTGGTTGAGACTGAACACATATCACTTCCTCATGTTCAAGTAACTACAAGATTTATATTTAGAATTAAGATTTTAATCATAAATAACAGAATGATG
Organism: Lepetodrilus ovalis; assembly: GCA_032361185.1. Taxonomy (NCBI): domain Eukaryota; kingdom Metazoa; phylum Mollusca; class Gastropoda; order Lepetellida; family Lepetodrilidae; genus Lepetodrilus; species Lepetodrilus ovalis. The sequence goes on from JAUTBQ010077426.1 coordinate 3,001, forward strand.
AATAACATTTGCTGGAAATTGCTTAAAGTTGAATAATAAATAATACATTATAATACTCAATTCTATTTCCAAGAAAAATATGCTTAGAAAAGCTATAAATATTCCGCTTTGTGTTCTGATCCATCTTATACAAGGACTAAATATCACCATACATAACGTTAATCAATCTCCATACATACCGAGGGGTTAGTGCCAGAATGCATTATCTCGCAAATTTGTGAAAATGAGTTAAAAACATATTAAGCCTCAGCAATATATTTATGTAAAACTTTGACCAATGTCAATCACCAAGCAAATGAATATTGAGCAAAAGACTGTTTTTCTTCTCCAATTTTTAGATGCTTTCCCAAGTTTCAATTGCGATTTACTCATAGATTGGGGTAAAGTGGAGATAATGTGTTCTGGCTCTAAACCCTCAAATTACAAGAGTACATGCATAATCATTCAGATGCTAAAGACTGCGGTAAAGTGTAATCACTAACATCAACCTGAGAATCATTATTTACATCATAAGCATTAATAAAAATATCAACATGATAAACCATAATTGAACATGGTATGTTTAAATGAGCATATGTAAATCATAACACAAATAATATTAATTAACAGATGCTAAGACTAGAAGAGAAAAATCATGACAATTTTGACTTACACTTACCATTGTACGGCAATTCATACATTGGTGCTGCGTATCCACTAACAACATGGGTGTGATGGTGTGTGTGTAGGTGGCGCTGTGTTGGCGGAGAGTTTGAGTAATCCCTGGTCTTATCCGTGGACCCTGTATGTACTTGGAGAGTGGAACTAGTGGCCTCTCCCGCAACAGCCTTCTGAGGTGCTGGAGAAGACCTGTGAGGACTGGGGCGACCCCTCTCTCCTAGTTCGTGGATTTTATGAACATTTCCGAAGTTATATGGAGACCCTGAGGACACATTGTCCCCAGTCTTGCCGTCACTCTCGGCTGGTTCAGGATTACCAGAGTTAGCACTTTTGTTCAAACTGGAATCCTGTTTTTCCTTCTCAGGTTCTGGTCCTCCTGCCCCACCTCCACAGTGCCCCCCAACTCTAGGGTATCCCAGCTGAGGACTGTGAAGGTAAGGTGTTCCACTGTACCCCAACACCTGAGGGTTCACTGGTCTGTACATGACATTGCTTGGGTCGAATGGAATATGGCCATAAGGTGCAGCTGGTGATTGCATGTAAGGGTACTGCATGTAGGGCTGGTAACTTGAGGCACTGTGTGGCGATAGCGCAGTGCTGCTTACACTACTGGAAGGAGCTGTTGAGCTACCACTTGATGGAGATGGGTGAGGTTTAGGCTTTGATGTATCTAAAGGGTTCCTATGTTTATCACTATTTCTAGATTTATCATCCACACCTTTCACATCAGTACTTATTTTCCCCATCGATTCAAGTCCATGACCACTTTTCCTAGAATCAATCACTTCTTTCTTAATCTCCCTGAATGGTTCTGGGGCCTTTTGTCCTTCTGGTCTGGAAACAGCTTGTTTCTTGATGGCTCCAGACTCAGCACTAGTAAGCTCTGGAGGTTCACTACTCTTCCTCTTCTGCTGCTCATACATCTTCTGCTGCTGGAACATCTGCAGTCGTCTCATCTCGTCCTGATTGCGGAAGTCATACTGCATGTCATAGTGTCGAGGACGATCCATCTGAGACTTCAATTCGATGTTCTCCTTCATTATCTGATGGTTCTCGTTCTGCTTCTCTCGAAGGTTCTGATCTCTGATGTCTCTGTCAGATGGCCTGTCACCCGACTTCTTTCCGTCCTCCAACCTAGACAAAGGCATGCCAGGAGGACCTCCGTGATTCGGGAACTGCTGTTGGTGTTTAGCCATAGGTGCAGAATTGTCAGTTGGCTGTGGACATAACTCTCGAGATGATGGACGGGAATCAGATTGTTTATTTCCTTCAGAGTCTTTCCCTCCCTGCTCTTGCTGCTTCTCATCAGCTGCTTTCTCATACTGTTGCCTGGCATGAGGATCCTGAGACATCATGTGCATGTGATACTGGTTGGGATCGATGAGGCCGTAATGAGCCAGGTACTGGTACTGGGCGTGAGCTGGCAGATTGTGGATCTGCGCATACACCTGCTGCATGTACTTCTGCATGTACTCGGGATGCATCGGCTGTTGGGGCTGGTTAGGAAGATGACCTTCAGGGAACTTTCCCTTACCATCATCCTTCTCCCCAGGCTTCTTGCTACCAGACTTCCTGTCCTCAGACGTAGATGCCTGTTTCTTGTCATCACTGCCAGACGCCCCCTCTGATCCTCCCATGTGTGTCTTGGGAGTGTTGGGAGACATGTGTGAACCAGGAACATTAGGCATCATGTACTGCTGGCCATAGTATGGGTTGTACATGCCGTAATGTGAAGCCATGTTGCCTCCTTCTCCTGGAGGACCCTGGGGAGTTGAAACCTTTTCCTTCTTAATATCGTCCTTCTTGGATGGACTGTCATTTTGAGGTGAACTAGACTCATTGGCATCAGATATATCTGAATAGGCTGGACTCTGTACATCTTCTGTAACAGGGGTCTTCCTATCAGGATCTGGAGTCGTCACCCTTAAAGGGGAGTTCACCTTCAACATACTGGGTGGATGTGCTAGACGTGTTGCTGCCTGCTGCTCTACTCCTTTCACTAATCCTTGAGATGCTATCGCAGATGGTCCTGAGGGAGTTGTTCTCTGACTGTCATGAGACATCTTTGGAGTCTCGATAATTGGCACAATGTTGTCTTTACGAGGAGGTGTCTCCCCTGGTTTGGACGGACAAGAAGCAGATTTTATCACAGCTGGACGTTCACACTTAGACTGATCATTTAGCACTGGTTCTCTGGAAGATTGTTTGTTATTGTTGTTATTCACAGCATTATTTCCATTGCTTCCTTCCTTGTCTCTCTTCTTCTTGGGCTTCTCTTTCCTATCCTTTCTCAGAGATGCCAGAGATGGATTGATTCCTGATGGTTCGCCCATGATAGTAGGCTTTGGCTGAATGGGCTTCAGTGATGGAGACATCTGTGTGTGTGTTGATACAGGTGAAAGGTTGGAATGAGTAACAGACACACTACTGGATAATGCTATCATCTGAGGAGAAGGTGCTGGAACAATAGGACGTGTTGCACTTTTAGGTTTGGACTTGTCTCCCTTTGTGACCTCAGATTTGACAACGTCGGAGGCTTGAGGTGTTGATGAAATAGCTGTCACAGCGATTGGAATAGGAGTCACTGCATTGGCAGGAGCAGGACTGCTGGCTTTGATTGCTGCTGTTGTCACAGAGGATACTGATTGTGTTACGACTGAAGCAGAGGATGGACTGCCTCCATTGCCCCCTAGACATCCTATAGGACCTCCAGAGAACTGATACACCTGAGTAGTTGGCACCGAAACCTTGGAAGAGGAACTCACAGAAGTCACTGTAGAGGTAACAGGATTGTCTTTCTTCTTTGAAGACCCTGATGATGTAGAATCAGATTTGGAGCTATCTGATTTATTGCTTTCAGTCTTTGTGTTCTTTTCCTGATTTGACGAAGCACTTGCAGTATTTGTTGCTGCTGCTGCTGCTGCTGCTGCTGCAGAGGCTGCGGCTGCGGCTGCGGCAGCCTTAGCCTTAGTAGATGCTGCAATTTCATTTAGTGGAATGTTATCCTCATTGTCTTTATCAATGGAATTTTTGTCTTTATTTTTCTCACTCTCGCTAGCATTGCCCTTCTTCCCAGCACGAGTCACTGGAGGTGTGGGAGTGTCAGTGTCATCATCGTCATCATCATCATCTTGGTTGGCACCACTGACATTCTGATGGGCATGTGTCTGGTGATATCTGAGTCCATTTATGTGCTTGTACCTCTTGTTACAGTTGGGCTCTGGACACTCAATAAGCACAGGTGAAGGACTCTCGGTCCCTGGCACGCCTCTGGAACTGGAGCGACATCGCTTGGCTTTGACATTATCTGACAAGTCCAGATCAGGTAGTCTGCCTTTCCTTTTAACGCCTCCAACAGATATGTCTGAACGTGCTGGACTAGGAGGTGCCTGGAAACTTGAGTTGTTGCTGCCACGGCGGGCCTTATTTCTCAGCTTCCTCCCCTCAGGGTTCACCTTCTCATTCACTGGGGTCCCTGCTGCTCCACGCACTCGCTTCCCACGCCCCTTCGGGGTCCGGGTTTCAAAGTCACTCACTGGAGACTCACAGTTGAACCTGGAACAGAGGATCACAGTATTAAGTCTACTGCCACCTAACACATTGTTAGTTTCTAGTGCCACCTAACTTGCTAGTCTCTACTCCCTAATATTTTCCTGACAACCAGCAAATATTCAATTCAAGTGCGCTAGTTTTCTAATGATCCACAAGTAGCAGTTTTTAAAATTATTTATGTGGGTTTGTTTTCTTCTTACTTTGGGGTTTACAGCTAGTTTATTTAATTATTTATTTTAAATATTAACAAATTGATGGTTAAACATATATTAAATATGTAATATTAGAAAAACTAGTTACTCTTTTGCACATATCTTTGAAGTCACGAATTTCAGTCAAATATTCATGAATATTAAATGAACTTTGATAACGATAATTTATTCTGTGCATGACCATAATAAGCACACTTGACATTTTAAAAAATCCTAACACTGACAGTATTCTGTGAAAACTAATACATTAGTTGCAAATCAAATTCCTCTGGCATGAGAGTCAAAGGATTCGAAAGATTAATTGCACCATTTAACGTTTGCAATACAAACTTTACAACTTCCTCAACAACTCCAATGTATTATTGATGCTCACTAAATGTCAGGGGAAATCACTTCCCTACCTAGCAAACTACAGCTCATTGATTCCTACACCACTTAGCATTTTTCTGTTTAGTTGTTACCCAGATGTCACGATATCAGTCAGAAACATAGCAGCTTCTTTGCCAGTTTACATATTCCTCTATTTATTGCCAATGAATGTTTAACGTATCAATTCCTATGAAATAATATCTCTGACATGACATTCGAGACCTGTACATCCAGCAATTCTCTTAGATGATTAGCATTCAATATCAGAGTTGCAATGAGAGAGTACAAGTGTGGTAAAAGCATCTATGGCTGTTCTAGATGTTAGTAAGAGGAGCCAGCTATTTCTGCTCACTATCTGCTGCGGTTTTCATGTTTGTGGAGCAACGGCCACATCTGTCAGCCACATCATACACAAATACTACCCAGCAGGTAGGAAATACTTGTGTCAGTACTGTTGTTTGCCCATGCTGCCATTTGAAACAGGATTGTTTTTTAAGCCGGTCAGGTTATTTAAGTGCCAACTATTTAAGCTAATTGTATGATGTGTTCAGTAATCTAGCAGCATTATATGCATTTACGGTGAGCGTGAAAAAATAAAAGGTATTGTTTCCATAGATAACATTCTGACATTCATCAAACTACTTCCTGTTTAAAAGTAGAAATCAATTTATGTAGAATATGCAATATATATTAATTAAGTATTTCTTAATTAAATATTCCCAATGCATAATTGCAATACATGAAACCACTCTACAGCACTGCCATGTTTTGTACATTGCAGAAGATATCCGACTGGCAAAGTACCTATGAACCACATCAATCTCACACACATGCACCTGCTTCGAAAGATACCGGTGTACCATTACAATCCCAGTGCATTCTAGAAGCAATTCCTAGTTGTTGGGCAGCTCAGTCTGCCACACATCACACACAGACCCCTTATCAACAGTACAGGCTGCCTGTGGCTTTCTGCAGTACACTGTGAAGCAGCACCTCAGTAGGAGGAGTGTCTTCTACTGAGTCTACAGCCAAAGCACATGTGTCCAGCACTGTTGGAGGTCAGCCAGCCTGTTACAGAGCTATGGAAGTACAGGGTCGCACAGATTCAGAACCCATTTTTCACTGCTATCCTGCTGGAATTTATTACCAGCAGCTATATGCGGCTCCACTTTTTATTGGTAATTTGCTTCCTGGCAAGTTTGTAAGAAAGGCTCCAAATGTATGCATCGTTTTTATTTTGTCACTCAATTAATCATGTCAAATATCTGCTCTTGGCTGATAACTAACACATAGTACTTAGAATACCAGGAGTTTGTGGTGGCTATGCTTTCAAACTGATCAATATTAAAGCTAACATCCAAAGGAAGATACACAAGATCAAAGACAACTTGGGTATTTTCTTAGGGATACACATTCATAACATCAGACAAATCGCAACTCAATCACCCAAACTGCAAACTCAAAGGTTGTTTTTACGAAAACAGCATCCATGAATATTCCCTGCAAGCATACTCAAAGGAGGAAATTCAAGAACCTATGAAAAATATCCTGCATTCCTTGCGCCGAACCATGAATTGTTAAACACCTTTCCTGAATTGTTTCATGTTCTGACTGCGTACAATAGTTCACAGTGGATGGAGAGAACTGCCAGTTTATAACTCGCCTTGATGGTGCCTTCTCCTGCTACAGAGGCCCTGGTCTGTTAAAACGAAATCAATCCTTGCAAACAATTGCCCAGTCCGCCAACTATTGATCTACTTAGTCCTAAGAGCATGGAGCGAAAGCTCTCTCTCCGACTGTCTCTCTCTCTGCAGCTTGCTGGAGCTAACAAATGCAGTCAAACCAATCATTGCTGAATAAATATTTACAGCATACATCTGAACTTGGAAATTGAAAGGCCTTCAGGGAAAGTCATTACATTGAATGAAGCTATGGAACATGAGATGAGGAAAAACAAGCTTGGCCGTGTATACAAGATAGAGAAAGACAAACAGACAGTAAATAAAAAAAAAATGGAGTTTTAAAAAATAAACAGCGGTGTGGATATTTCCAAGCTGACAGTATTGTAATGATAATGCTTTTAGAGAAAAATGATAAGAGGTAATTGGCAATGACATTTGCCATTAGCATATATGAATGCTGTGGTGAAGATGTGGAGATCAGGAGGTCAAAGATGTGGAGATCAGGAGGTCACGTAGCCGATTAGAGGGTGGCCAAGGTCTGGGAGGTGTGTGTAACCAGACGTACATTCTGTCGCTATGGGTTACTTTTGTTCTTTGCACCAACAAACCCCTGGCACCATACACTTTGTCTAGCATAAATGTCATTCCAACCTTGTTGGTGATAAACTCTATTAAAAAAGTTTATGTATTTTCAATGAGTACAGTATTGTTGGATTTATGAAAGAAATCAATATTTGTTCTGTTAATACAAAATTAGTTACTTAAATGTAAATTGTAAATAAATTTCACTGCATTAGAAATATGTTTTAAAAATTAAAAGCTATTTTTTTTTAATACCGTTACTAATTCTGCTTCTTTATTTCATGTTTATTTCAATAAATGTTAATGTACTACTAAACATCATTGCTGAATGGTTTTGTAAACAGTAAAGGCAAAATAGCATCTATAAGGTTAATTATAAAAATGATATATTTTCCTGTTTGTCCTAGATGATTATTCCTCATATCTAATGCGAGGCGATATCTCACTGTATCACTGAGCAACTCTAGTATCCTCACAGGAGATATTCTGGCATATACCATACTGCAAATATCTACATAACTTGAGCCCTGGGCGATACGGGCGGTCACGAAACGCATCTCTATCAATGTATGGCCAGACATACACTCAAAGAACAACTATTTGAATATCCATTGAGCCCACCAAGTCACCTAGGCGACAGGGCTCCTTGTTATAGAAATGTGTATCCGCACAGCAGCTCGCATTACCAAAGGTGAAACTCCATTGTGTCCTTTTCCATTCTGGACCCCCCCCCTCAATGCCTTGTTTAATTGTGCAAACAGTTGTAAACTATCAGTAAGCCCTTAGAACCCCTTCCCACTCAGTTTTACGACAGGGACGCAGCAATCACAGTAGATTCGCATGTGACAGGTACATATCTACACTTTAGAAAAAAAACTACTTCATATGGAAGGCAGTGTTGACCTTTATGTCACCATTATTTCTACAGCCGTCTCTTTATCGTTGGACATCTATCAAAGGATTAATGCATTGAAATGTGTCAATATAGCTATACTGCCCTTTGTCCGGTGGTCAGGACTGTTAATAATGCCTGAGTGTCAATTTGACAGACTTGTGGCTCATCAAAGGCTTTACATGGAGACTGTGACTAATAGAGGAGCTAGATCCAGATACCACCAGACGTGGCCTCCCAAACTATCCTCACTGTCTAAGACGCTTAAGCATTACTCTTACAGTGGCATTAACTTTGCAAATTTGATATAATTCATCGCGAATACCATAATTTCATCTCTGATGGATTGAATAATATTTGCTTTGTCATGGCAACCAATCCTATGAGGAATTGCTAGTTTCCGTTAGCAACCAGTACTGTTCTGTTAAAACTGAATATTAATTACCATCCCCGTTGCTCTTGATTTAAATGGTATGCACTCTGGGGAAATCCATCACAAAAATACAGACGTAATTATTTTTTAATATTAAATTTAAGATTCATGTCAAATTCACTGATCTAATAATGTTCCATTTAAACAAATTGGCGAGATTATCTCAAGTTCTGTATCTCACCTTGGGGGCGCCCAGTCATAGCGTGTGGCGTCAAGCAGCGTTCCCACGTACGTTCTTCCCCGCCATGACACGTTCACAACAAGAACACCTGCAGAGGAGAACGCATATTATTGATATTTCAGTTCATTCATGAAACATTTCTGAACTGTAATTAGAAAATATCACCTCAAAATAAGCCTCATTAGGTATAAATAGACAGGAACACATTAACTTATTTCAACTAATTTAAGACAGAAGCAACGACTAGAATAGAAATGGCATTTTTACAAGGTATATGACAATGACATTTCTTCTTTTGACATCATTTACAATCTATAAGAAAACTAAATGGCATTTACTGGTAAAATTAGTTACAGTAACAGCACTACAATATATAGTGTCCCCTCGATATAACGCTGAATTTGGGGTCCATGACATACCGCCTCCCCTCCCTCCCCACCTTATACAATAGTACAGGTAAATAACAACAACAAAAAATGGGATATGATCCACATCTGACGCAGCCTTATATCCAAATCCGCTGTGTATCGAACAGTGTTATATCGAGGGGGTACTGTATATTGCAAATAATGATATCTTAGGGTGTTTATTACTAAATGAATGTAGATATTAAGTCGGTACTAACCGTTTTCTGTTTCATGCCAGACGAGGCCCTCCAGAGTAATACTAGTCCCCGGCTCACATGGCCCGAGACAGTCGGGGTCCGTAGAGACCCCAACGCTGGACGTCTCCACCCCAATGTCCGAACACGATGATGTCTGCATGGGTGATGTAGCCGTTTCCATCTGAAACACAAAACTAGTCATGAATATCCATGTTTGTATCTCTTCCCTCTTCAAATTACAGCTTTAACAACTCATGTCATCAATGGCAACCGTACCTCTTTGTCAGTCTTGCGTTCATTTTTTTCTGTTTTTCTGTCTGATCAAATTGAACCTGTGTACATTACTCACACAGTTGGAACCGACAATGCACACTGACAAGGTAACATATATTTTTTTTAAGTATGATAAAAATAACCACATGAACCACTAGTCATTCTTCTTCAACTGCCATTGTTAACATTCTAAGCAATATTATGTTTTCACAACAAAAAGAAATTAAAAAATCGGAGTCAAAATTATGTTTTTCTACATAAAAGAGAGAAACAAAAAGGAAATCTTATCCAGAAATCTTATCCAATCAGAACCAAACATCACTTCTAATTACAGAGTGAAGTCTGCCAATTCTGAAGTTCTCCCAGAATACACAGAGATGCGAGTGAGTGTTGATGGACACACAACTATTGGAGCCAGTGAAGTCTGGAGGCCTGACTGAGTTACAACTACATAAATACCACTGAAGCTCATGCCAGATGATGCCTAGTCTAGCTAATAATACTCATCCAAACCACATTTACTAATAACCTAGACCTCCAAGTCATGAATTGCAAATATAAAAAGAAATAGTGATGGTAGGCTAACTACAAATTATAGACTAACAGAAAGCAGTAGCAAACAGATTAGTCATGTTTTACGATAGATGAATGTGTAATTTAACTTGAATTTGTGGAAGTTAACCATAATAGAAATGGCAATACAGGGATGGAAACTTACCTATAAAACTTACTAGCCCGAATAGTGATACAAATAACAAATGTTTACAAAAAACATGAATTTCTACTAGCCCTTAGGATACCTTTAGCATTGGGAGAAATGGCCCGGGCTAGCGGGCTAGTGTTAATTTCCATCCCTGCAATTAGGGCAAATGTGTAGCAATAGCATGCATCATTACCATAGTAATAAATAATAATAAATTTGATGATTACAAACCAAAAATATTTGTATTCATGTGAAATCCATTATGTGAAAAATAACTTGTTATTTTAGGAATTCCGATTGGTTGATCTTTAAATAATATTTATCCAAATCTACAGAGGCAGCTATATCCCAGGGCATTTGATGGATGTTAAGTAGACATAATGGTCTGCTTCGAGGATGGTCCATGGCTTGATAAGCACACACATATGTCCGGACACAAAACTATCACATGAAGCAAAACTGAGACAGAAATCACATGGCACGAAGTTTTTTCTTGGCAGGTTCTGACGACCGCAATTCTTCTGACAATTCCTCTGCATGAGAAACTGACACCTCACTTTGTTCGCTCTCCACTAGAGTCTGGCTGCCGTCTCCCTGTCCCATTTCCTCCACAACAAGCGAACTCTGATCACAGACGCCCTCCGACGCACTCTTCTCGTGCTCTTCCTCCACGCACATGACGAGACACGACGCCACCATCTCCGCGCCCGCCGCTTCCCCTGCGACACACGCCATCTCCTCCTCTGTCCGTGTCTTGGCACCACCCGACGCCTCCTCTTTGACGATTGTCACCGTGTCACCTTTCGCCGTTTCCTCGTTGAGGTGGATTTCGTACGATTCTGGCATCTCCTGTACAATGCCGGGGTCGGATGCGAGTTCGTGTGGCAGGCGTGCCAGGACCGCGTGCCGTATTGAGGCCAGCTGGGCACTGAGAAGGTCCTTGTGCTGCTGCTGTAGGACTGTCATCAGGTCCTGGACACTGATCTGGTCCACCAGTTGCAGCTGATTGACCAGCTCCTGTTCACGGCGCTTGTACATGCTGATCTCCTCAGCCTGGGCCTGAATCTGTAACACAAATATACAACAGAGGTGTGGGACAGCGGATGGCAGAGGAAATGGCCAGCGGATGGCAGAGTAAATGGCCAGACATGTCCTTGAACATTGATTATTTTTTTTAGCCCTCTCCATGTTGGAGGCAACCGGAGATGCCTTAAAGTAAAAAAAGAGCAGTGTTGTGCTTAAACCCTCTCCACGCACATACACTGCTGTTTAGGACATCTCCGGTTGCATGCAGCATAGAGAGGGTTAATTCAGAATGTGAGGGGTAAACATGCTTCAGGGATGGAACTTGCCTGAACAACTCACTCACCAGAATAGTGATACAAATATTACGAATTTCTATTTGCCCTTAGGTTACCTTTAGCATTGGAAGAAATGGCCCGAGCGAGCCCTGAAATGGTACCCTGGTGGCAAAGTGAGTTGTCTTTCTCTGTGTCCACTGATTCCATATCACGAAGATAGTGACAAAATCCGTTGGTAGAGCTATACATCTTGCGGCAAATCTAACTGGGCTATAGGTGTCAATGATAGCCCATTTACCTAGCTGTGTCGGGACTGATGGCAAGGGGGCCAAACAGAGTAAGTACAGTGAGATGGTGTGGCCTACTAGGCGAGACGACACTGACCTGCGCCTTGTAGTGTTCAATCTCTGCGGCGAGCTGTGCCTTCTCCTCGTCCAGTCTCTGACAGCGGATCTCGGCAGACTCGTACTTCCTCTCCATACTCTGCTTGTGGTCCAGGTAGCCCACATCCTTAACACAAGTATAGGTGTACATGAGGGACGATATCGTCAACACAAGTATTGGTGTACATGAGGGACCATATCGTCAACACAAGTATTGGTGTACATGAGGGACCATATCGTCAACACAAGTATAGGTGTAAATGGGGGGACGACATAGGTACATACGAGACACTGTAATTCAAATGATTTCACAAGGCAGAGAAGCCGCTGAGCACACAAAAAAACAACAGTGCAATTATATTTACCGTAATTACCCTAATAATAATTCAAACAGCAGAAAATAATTAAATTTGTAGCTGTTCGATTTATTAGAAAAAGATGAAAATTTAAAATGTTTTCTATCTGTAGAATTTGGGACAACCATATTAAAGTATAAAATATGGTTGTAATTGAAATCGTAAATAAACAATTTTTAATTAAAAAAATATATATGAAAATGTAAAATTTGAAAAGAAATTACCAGTGTTCAATTATTTAGAAAATTAAGAATAGCAAAGAATGGTCATGTCCATATTTTTAAGGTCGAAAAATATTTGCGATGGGGAGAATTAATTTAGGTGTTCGAATTATTGGAGGGTTTGAATTATTAGAGTAATTACGATATTGACTATTCAGGGATGGCAGGACAAAGCAGTAGACAAATAGACTAATTTGTAGTACCTCAGCGGCTATTATTTGCGTCCCAAATGAGTTTTCTATTTGCGCAGCGTCCAGCTGTTCCTCAGAGATAATCATGATGGTCTGACCGTCAGCAGTGTTGATGGTCTCGTTAGCTGCGATGGACACTTGCAGAGTCCCATCTGAGGTTTTACATATCCCGTTCGCGGTCAGCACTACAAGTCATAGATACAGAAAACTGTGACGCATGTTATATACATGTACTTCAAATGCCCAGGGTATCGTTTCTTGAAGCTCCCTTATCCACTATGAGACCATATAGTCAGGGCTCTGGACTAATGTATGCCCAACGTACAGGGGCTATGCGGGCAACCTATTTTTAAACATGTAGATGCTTTGGTGCATTTTCAACTTGCCCTGACTAGCCCTGCGGACAAGTAAATCAAAATGTTAGTATGGAGCCCTGATAGTGCTCTTGTAAATGCACACAATATCATGCCATGTATTAGTCTTTAGAGATTGCTACGAGAGTGCTTATGGTCTCGTAGTAGATATGAGAACCTCGAGAAACGATACCCAGAACCCTGTTCCACAGGATAGTTGTAGATCTACGAGTAATTTATCCATGCACAAAATGCAGCTTTAATTAACTTTATTGAGTACATATGCTATATTTATACAGTCTTACTATGATCTGTCGTAGCCAGGCACGCTGCCTGAGTCAGCGCTGGATGAATGATGTCTTGATCCACCACAGTAACACTTTGTCTAGCATTGGTCAGCTGGTTCACCTCCTGGATTAATGATAATATTCCATCCATATACACAATGCCCGAAAGCATGCTCAAAACTCTAAATTGGCAAAAAGAATATTTCAATATTTTAAAACAATGTCAAATAAAAAGTGAACTTGATACTTTTTCCACTGCAACCAACATCAGTCACGCTCACCTTTCTTGCTACAATAATTATTCTATTCTGCTCTTACTATATTAGGCCGAGAAACTCTGACTGTCATATCTGCGTCAGGCTTCGATTGACGGCAGAGGTACTGCTATATCAAAACTGGGATGAAACAGTTGGCCGACAG
>JAUTBQ010077537.1:0-16655 GCA_032361185.1 Lepetodrilus ovalis
CTTAGTGAGAATAGATCTCTTCACAAATTAACATAAGAAGAAAACCAGTTTGTCAAATTCTTAGTACTTACGAACATCTTAGGACTTGCGAAGTTTCGAGAATACAGGTCCTGCTTCTCACATGCAAGCTGGATGTGGCAAGTCGGAAATGAAAGGCCATAAATCACAGATGCAGGAAGGAAACAAGATTTGTCTTGTGGAGCTCACCGGATGCAAGTCTTATCAAATTATCCTGCAGACCAGCACTGTTAAATTCAGAACTAAATCCTGCTGCATCCTTGTACTAGGAACGATCCTCATAATCCTCAAACTAATGCAGTGTAACAAAATAATATTGCATAGAAATGGCTGTTTATCTATTGACATACAGTACCTACCTACTTACCTAACTATTTTTCAAATATTACAGTGTCCCCTCGATATAAGGCTGTTCGATACATAGCGGATTCAGATATAAGGCGGGGTTAGATGGGGATCCCATTTTTATTTTTGTTATTTACCTGTACTATCCTACAAGGCTGATACTACAAGGCTGGTACTATAAGGCGGGTATATCATGGACCCCAAATTCATCGTTATATTGAGGGGACACTGTATATCCTACTGTCAGTATTTGTATTTCATAGTCAGCTAATGTAATGTTTAATACATAAATTTGAATCCCACATAATTAGTGTCTAGCCTTTCTATTAGCTGTGGTGTCTTAACTCAGGTGTGCGCCCTTATTACTATGTTTACATTTCATCTTGGCACCATCAGTATCATCAGTGCCAAGAATAAATATAGACATAGTAATCAGGGCAAAACACTAGACTAGACTAGATTTTCTACATGAAATAGGCCAATATTATCATATCAATAGCATGTCGGATGCAATTGGAATTAGCTAAAGCAAATTAACTAATCTTCCTGTAAATATTTATTCGAAATCCCAAATAAACTTTCTTTGTTCACATATATCACCTGCCACTCATTCCTAGGCACACATAGATAATGGGAGTCATGACCTAGTAGTCCATATGTTTACCTGTATACCTACACGCTGGCATCTATACTTCCCTCAGTATATACATAGACCATTGTAATAGCCTTCAGTGTGGCCTTCACCTTGTCCTGACCCAAACCTACATCGTGGATGACATAACGCTACTATAGACCAGGGCAGTGGTGGACCTAACCACCGCTAGTATCCACCATACAAATGTCAGATATCCTGTCCTGCCACCAACACACAGATGCTACATGATGATGATGCAGATACAATAATGTAATGATTAGTTTCATACTTTTCATAAATAAACCAACAATAGGTAAATTAATTTCAAATATTTAGTCAATTAATTTGGGGTTACATTATCTTACTCTTTACCCTCCTGCTGGCAACAAGAGAGGAGTTTTGGAAAAGGATTAGTTAAACCTTTTCATGACATTTCAAAAGTCAGAAAGATACCATAAATTTCTGCGGTCTTTCATGTTTGAAATATTACAACAAAAGTGGCATTAAACGATGTCAAAGAGTCGCTCACATTACACTTCTATTCATGTGGTTGTACGCATGTCTTACAGCGAGACACACAGCGAGACACACACAGCGAGACATAAAGTGAGACACTCTGCGAAATATGTACACACTCTCTTACATCTGTATCAACTTGCTTGTATATAGAAAAAAAATCTTCCATTTGATGTCATAGATTTCAATGGGAAATGCAAATGCAGCCAAGGGCATTAGAATGTCTTTAAAATATAACATCAAATGAGTTGGAAACTAAAGACGAAGATCAATCGATGTGAAATCCATCTCCATGACAAAATGTAATGCTAAAACGTAAATAAAACGCAGATATTTAATACAAAACACATAAATAGACGAACATGCGAAAAGGTGTACAATGATTGGGAGTATCTTGTTACTGAACAAGTCTTTCTATAGAATCCTTGACGTCATAGCAACAAATACCTGTTTGAAATAATATAACAAATTGACATGTTCTTGATAAGATCAACAAGCAGGGGCAGAGTACTGCTCCCGGTCTGAGCCTAGGGTAGCACTGGATCTCCCCTCAAACACAGCGTGTACACTTACAGATAAAGCCTAGAGACAGCCACGGTTCTGTTATCTGCCATCTAATCTGCTGTTTGATGAGGCTGCTACGTACATGATACACACAAGCTATTTGTGTGTTGCACCAGCGCGTGCTAGAACTAGGTCCATAGGTCTACAGGTGTCTGTGCTGTCACTCTTACATGAGTATGACTACAGTGCTAAATGTGGACTCTATGCTAGACCATGCAATCTCTCTTTACTCTGTGTACCTTACTTCGCCCGGTCTCCTTTCCATCCAACCCCTAAACCAGCATCGCTTTCATTGAATGCTCCTAAAACAGCACTACTTTCATCCAGCCCTCCTAAACAATCCGTCTGACCCTCCTAAACCATCACCACTTTCATCTGACCCTCCTCATTCAGCACACTAACACAAATCTTGCCCGATAGTAAAATGTATAGAAAACAGTTTCCACTTCGACATAACACATTAATTTATTTAATAGCACACTCCTACTGAAGTACAAGTGCAGGAAAGTCACACAAATATTACAGCAGCAAGGCCATATAGACCGAAATAAAAAAAAACATTACCAGCCCTGATTGAGCACTGCCAGTGTTCTGACATTCGCTAGATAACAAACCATATCCAAAAGATTAATTTTTCAACCATCAATTGGATATACTGTAAACACATAAACCAAGGTGTTTAAACCAAGATGAAGACCGATATTCTCAGCCATGTCAAATTGTTACCAGTTGGTCTAACAGGCAGTAATACACAATATCAACACTACTTGCCACAATGCTGACAAGGTAATTAGTTTCCATACTTTCAGTTAGCTTGCTGAAAATCGTATCAATTCTTGGAGGTCAGTCACTGACTTTTACCATTGCTTGCCTGCATGGTACACCGTCACACCCATTCCAGTCCGGTCTTCTTCTAAGTATCATCCATTACGTTATTCAAAAAATATCTTCTCAAATCTGTCCCTGACAACTATCACATGGTTACGGAGCCACGTGATAATGTCTACAACTAGTTACCCATCTAAACCTACCGACAGTAAGTAATTAGTTTTCCCAGTTCGGATATTGCAAATATCAACAATACGGCCTACTTCCTATTGATGGGAGACACACGACCCACACTAATTACCTGTGCCGTCGCTCGCAGTCAAAATCAATGTCTGCACCACCACGTGTCATCGGTCATTCTCCACGCAATACTACCTGTATTATTGATCACCACGCCAGCTAATGGCTCGTCAGTAAATAATACGGTGAGCTATTCAATTCTAGTACTAATGCTGCTTTTTGTTGCATAAAAAAACATATGGATTTGTAGAAATAATACCCGATGATGAATATATTCAATCTTCACAGCTGAATAGTAGAAATCAGGTCTGCATGACAATTCTGAAGGCTCAGCTTGTCTACCCAGTTTACACCAACTATTCTGATGCAATGTTTGTCATAATTTGACAAATGAAAATCTTCAGTAATAATGAATATATGGACCTAGAATGTTCATGTCGGATTAAAAATGGAATTTAAACTAGGAATCTCACCTATGTTCTGAGTGTTTTCAGGACAAGATTTTAAAAGCACCCACTTGGCACTTAAACTTGCTAAAGGAAGCCACTAGTCTTCATGTGCATTCACTTAAGAATTCCATTTGTAGGTACTTGAAAGAAGACTCCAGCAGTCAAATATCAAATTTAATGTCTTTACGATTCAATTAGTTGTCCCATTAATGCAATTTATTGTTGTGTCTAGTTGGAGATCTATTTCTTACAGCACAATGTATTTCTACTGATGTGTTTCTATAGACAATATAGTGTAATTCTCAGTGAAATTCTCAGAACTCCTGCAGACGCAACTGTGAGGTTAAACAATATTGGAGCCCAAGTCCTAATAAAAATCTAAAAATTCCCTAAATTTAAACCATTCATGAGGATACTTCAAACTACTTCACAATTGCAAATTTTACTAGCTGCCTGAGATTAACACTTCAAACAACTGCTATTTCCGTAGACATTAAACCTGAATTTTATCATGCTTGTATTTTTAATATTATCAGCTCTCATACAAGCCTTTTGTTGCATTACTGCTATAAAAAAAAAAAGAAGATTTACAATACATATTTTCAAATAATTCATGTCCTCTACCTACCTAACAAATAATAGACCTAGTTATTTAAATATATCCTATCGCACTAATTACTACAAGTACAAATTTAAATTATGATAGAAGTGCAACAAGGGGGGTGTTATTGGCACTGAAGAACATAGCATTGTTGTTAGAATGGTATTGAGTATCAATTCTGTGATGCAGGAACAATTCCTCCGTTGCAAAGAACAGATGTAGTAACAGTTCTCCAGAACAATCAATAGCCTGGCTCGCCGCCACTTCTACCGGCTCTTAGCAATAGGACTGTCAGTCTCGGTATACTGTAACGACCAGTCGACCATTACACAAGCTGGGAATTGTAGGTGGTGGGCGTCGTGTTGCCGATCGCGTCCACGAATTGGAAGTCCCTGGCGACACGACATCCACCATGTTTTAGGGATTAAATGTGACAGGGATGTATACCACTGACCATGTTTTAGGCAGTGTAGGTGGCAGATATGAATCATGTCTTAGGGATTGTAGGTGGCCAGTGGGACATATTACTAACCATATTGCAGGGATCGTATGTCAAAATCAAAACATCGTAGCCCAATTACGTAGGCTGACTGGTGATAATCTACACTAACGTCACACGAGTGCAAATGCTACTTATATTCACTGAAACGTTTAAATCCTGAATTCTTAATTAAAAATGGAGAGTTTCATCTGATACTAAACTAAAGTGTGGGGACAAAGGGATCTCCAGTTGTTGATGTAGGAAGATGCTGCGACTAGGATCCTAGATACAGAGGACGACCAGGATCCTAGATACAGAGGACGACCAGGATCCTAGATACAGAGTACGACCAGGATCCTAGATACAGAGGACGACCAGGATCCTAGATACAGAGCACGACCAGGATCCTAGATACAGAGGACGACCAGGATCCTAGATACAGAGGACGACCAGGATCCTAGATACAGAGTATGACCAGGATCCTAGATACAGAGCACGACGTCTCCGACTACACACCCAGGACGACAAAATCAATGATATCAAAGCCTTCGTCAAGTCAAAAGTGTGTTCTCTGCATGACAAATTGCCAAACCTTGAGGACTTGTTACAAAAAGTGTCTGAAATTGGCTACAAAGCAAGCCAGCTGTGGCAGCTCCACTCTCAATACTGTTAGTGGTTAATAGACGTGCCAGCTCGCTCCAACAGTTCATAACTATGTCAATGTCATCCCATCAAAGCTGCATTGAAATTACCGTAAATGTATTCTTGCAAATATATCAGGGAGTTGAGAATGGAAATGAAAGCACACTGAATGAATGAATGAATATGGAGTTTAACGTCGCTGCGGGAATCTTTCACCCATTTGCGACGAGAAAGCACACTGAATGAGCACGCTTGTAGTTAAAGCACAAAATATATGTGCACATCATCATCATCACAATCATGATCATGATCACCATCATCATCATCATGACAATCATGATCACCATCATCATCATCATCACCATCAATACAGCATTGTGCATACAGAAATATCACAATACAACAATGACTGGCGATGCTCAGATTCTCACCTAGATACTACGCAGTGTATATATTACAGGATATGTCAGATTGCAGGGTACACTTGTGAGATGTACAAGGACATAGTAATGCAGGAATCATGTCAGCTATCACACTATCCCGGTATCATGTCATCTGAGGTCAAGGCATGACAACAGATCGCCTGCTTGAACAGTTGAATAGCTACACTTACACACGTGAGCATAAAGACTAGTATAGCTTGTTCACTGTTCGCAGACACATGTATGTTCATTGACTGTAATTTGAACCAAACCAAGTTCTTGTGGGAACACAAATTAGGATGTTATGTGATAGTTTGAGGTATTGATATCCTTCAGATTATAGAGCTATTTTCAAATGTTGAATGTAATGGGGGAAAAGACAGAGACATATAGGATTATTTGAATTATTATGCATTTCCGTCTTCATAATTCAGTAATCATAAAATAATTGTGTACAATTAGCAATACCATGCACCAATAAATATGATACTGATGCATACAAATGCTCATCGCATGAGGATACCCAAGGAGATGTCATCAGCCACAACTTCAGGGTCAGGAAAGTTGTTACAGAGTTGTAAATAGGTTTGCTCTCCACAATCTAATCCATGCAACCGTGCGCACCTCAACTCTGCTCGCACCTCGACTCTGCTCGGGGTAATAAAGACTGTTGCCAGAGACTCCCTGTCTGCACACATGCACAGCCAGCACTAAGGATACATTAGGTATGAGAGTCTCCAGACAGACGCTGCTCCACAAACATACTCTACAAACATACTGATGCTCCACAAACATGCATAGTGGTACTCCACAAACATACATAATAGTGCACCACAAACATGCATAATGGTGCTCCACAAACATACCGTTGGTACTCTCTTATGCTCCACAAACATGCATAATAGTGCACCACAAACATACATAATGGTGCTCCACAAACATGCATAACGCTGCTCCACAAACATACTGATGCACCACAAACATGCATAATGGTGCTCCACAAACATGCATAATGCTGCTCCACAAACTTACAACTGTCCTTCAGTAAAACCCAAACACCAGGGCCGATAGACATAAATCAAGTATGATGTCGTATAATTACATTGAATCCCAATCTTTTAAATGATTAATAAACCTACCTTACTAGTCACTATTTCTAACTATATTTGCTTTCACATGCGTACATATTACACATTGTGTTCTAATGCATTGCATCATTTTTGTTGATTTCGCTTTACCTTGTGATACCCTACAAATTTCTGCTGCAGATATTAAAGTAGTGCCTATGTCTAACAGTTCGCTTCTGTGGAGATCAATCTCGTCTTTAACCACTTCACCAAATCGTGAATATCGCACACACACCTGATCCATGCTTTAAAGAATATTATCTGGTGGAAGTCTTGTATGCTAATTAAGCTAATGATGCTAATCTTTCTCATCCTGCTCTTGGGTCAAGGTTTTCATCTCCATAAGCTGCCTGTAATGTTTAATAGCTGTCAGGTTGTAATGCTAGTGGACAGATTTTTTACATGCTACCTGCTGATTAGAAGCAGGACACTGACATTAAAGAGTACAAAAAAAAAGCTAAAAATAATAAACTACAAAGCCTAACTATGTATCTTCAAATTGAATGACTCCTAACATGCAACATCTGGGAGTTACATGCAACATCTGGGAGTTTTGTGTTTGGCATGAACTTTCACAATGCTGAAAAGTGTGTCTTGGTAAACACAATTTTCATCTAAAATCTCAATTATTTGCCGTACAGATTTGCAAAGATTGGTATCTGTAGACCGGTAGGGCAATACAATCTGGATGTCAGCTAATTACTTGACTTCCCCTTGCCAGGCCTCCGTCTACTCCAACCGCCGACCGCCCTTCGTAGCCGACAAGTACAAGGCGATCAAGTAGACGTAATTACTCCTATCTCAAACACTCGATACCTACAACTTCCTCGCGTTCAAATTAACCACGCATCAACACCCCCTGGACACCAGAAGGAAAGAAAAAGTACTATTGACATTCCTTTCACCACGTTCTGTGATACAAATATACATTTGATACGATTACCAACTACAAGAATCATTAACAGTTAAACTTGACATGAAGATATCGTTCTATGATAGGAGTACTTGACTTCAATACTTGTTCACACATATTACAGAGTTGCCATCATTAACCCTGTCTTCTAACCAAGCACCATTACAGCGTAAGAAGGTATCTCTTGTGGTTTCAGCATGGAGAAGGTTAATTAATGTATTTCAATCCTAGCATTATTGGTGACCCTCCTCTACACTACACTGTAGACCATACAAAACAAAAACGCACTGCAGTAGCAATACATGCCGCAGAGTATCAAAATCTGACCAACCAGATGTTGTTATTGTGTTAACGGTTGTGTTATTACATTAACAGAATACTTATTAATTCAGATGCTCAAGCAGTGGGACTATTGTAACATAAACAACAGAAAGGCCCACCTTCACAAAGAGATGATAGCAAATCAGATGTCCCTCATACTTATTTGCAGACCCTCATATCAACTATTATCACTATACTAAATACAGCACGTAAATTAGCAGACAAAACATTGTTCAGTTAAGATGGTTAACACAGAGAATTTTATTGCTTTAAGAATATTTTGTGTGAGGAATTTTCAGCAAGCAACATCTTGTTATAAGGTCAAGCGACAGGACATGTCACGAGGATGCGACAGGACATGTCACGAGGACACAATGTCCTGCAGCCTACAGCAAGGACCAGTGTAATTACAAGGCTTTCATGTAAACATCACATTAATCAGCTCACTGCTGGGCAAGTTAATATTTCACCTTCTGGTCAATTACTCACAAATTACTGTGCCCACCTCAGTGTCAGGTCTCCGGTGTGCATGGCTCTAACAAAGGAAGTACAAATATCTGAAATATTCCTATTATAATACTCTGTGAGCAAAAACAGTCAACTCTTAAAAATTACAAATGTTTAATTGATGTATGCAGGAAATTACATTGTGAATAATGCCAACCATAAAATATTTGAGCGTTGAAATGTTTGGAAATGATGGTGGGCGAGACATGAATCCAAATTTAGATATATTCTCTGGAATATTTGTTCAACTGGTGGAAAAGATTGGCAATCACTGACAAAATTTTAGAACTACTTAAATTCTTTAGCAATGTAGCATTACGTGAAAAATTTATTCCAGAATTTAAAAAAAAGCTAATTCCTGTAAATTTCTGATTAATAACAAAAATTGATGAGTCATGGTAGTCGAGACGATCGCCTGACAATGCTCACACAAGGAAGAGTAAACTCAAGCCCATAACAACTCCTCAGACTAGTTAATAGATGAAGCCAGAAATCAATATCAGCCAATTAGTAAGAGGGTGTCTCCAACCAAACATCTGCTTCAGTCGTTGACTCTGGAAATTGGCAGTTAGTTTCGTAGTTTGTCACCCACAGTAATGATCATGCTAGACAATAATTATATGAACGTGTTCCAGTTATGACATTTGCAATAATAACAATATGAAATATTTTTGGTATCACATGAAATATAATGGTTAGTTGGCAGCTGGAGATACACAGTTGAAAACCTAAGACTGACTTTCGGTGACTGTTGACTAAAGTTTTCTCCTTTGCTTTCAGCCTAGAGGACCAGTGATGCTGCCCGTGATGTGAAGCTGTGACGTTGACATTGGCCAGGAATGGGGAAGAGGGGAGCATGGCCGTCGTGCGGAGTCGTGCTGTCCTTCTGCCTGGTGTGGACCGCACAGTTGGCCGTGTCCTGCCCGCGACGCTGCATGTGTCAGAATGCCACCGAGGTCACCAACGTCACCTCTGTCATGTGTGCCCGAGGGAACCTCACGGCGGTGCCGAAGGACGTTCCCGGGGACGTGCAGCTTTTGGACCTCAGCAGCAACCAGATCACGGTCCTGGGATTTGACCTCCATTCTCTGGTGCACCTCCAGTATCTGGACCTCAGCTTCAACTCGCTGACGACCTTCACCACCAGCGTCTTCGACGACCTCTACAACCTACAAGTTCTGGATCTCAGTCAGAATGCATTCTCCTTCATCGACCCCCAAATATTCGAAGATCTCGCTTCTGTTGAAGAATTGAATTTGTCTGGGAATAATTTGACAAATTTGGACGATGGTGTTTTCTTTGGGTTGAAGACTGTGCAAAAGCTGTACCTCAACCAAAACAGAATCAGTTACGTCAAAAATGGAACTTTCCTGTTCCTTGGGCAATTAGAAGTGCTAGATTTCAGTGACAATGCGTTGACAGAAATCGAATCGTTTACGTTCGACGGCCTTACATCTCTGAAGCAGCTCCACCTTCAGCGCAACTCAATATCCTATATAGAAGCCGGAGCTTTCACCTCTCTGGTCAACTTGAACCATCTGGACCTGAGCTACAACTCAATGACGACCATTGATGCAAGGACCTTCTTCGGGATGCCCAAACTAACAAGTCTTTCACTGACAGGCAACGCTATTCGGGACATGGCTGCTGACTTCATGGGCAACAGCACACAGCTACAGGTTCTACACCTTGAAGAGAACAAGCTCAGCAACATAAGCATTCCACTGTTTTCTGGACTGGACAAGCTGGAGAATCTGACACTTGACAGGATGCCTTCATTGACCAAAGTCGCCTTCAATGCTTTCCATGGTCTTCCGTCTCTACAGCTGTTGAACATGAGCCACAATCCTGGATTTAGCTTTGTTAATCCAAACCTGCTGGACTACCTACCACTGCTTATTTCGCTTGACCTCAGCCACAACAATTTGTCCACTCTATCCCAGCTAACATTCCACAATAATCGTAAACTCCAGACGGTACGCCTGCAAGGCAATAAATTCATGTGCAGCTGTAACCTAGCTTGGTTGGCTGAGGAGGTGACGAACGAGTCCCCAGTGTTCAGCGGGGACTTACGGTGTCTTTCAAACAGTTCTCAAAACTCGGTATCCATCGACAGAGCATCTCACCCAACTTCCATGTGTGGGGAGGTGGGACCAGTGAATACGACGGATATAGTGTTCCTGGCGATCGCTTCTCAGGCTGTCATCCGGTGCGAGTTTGACCCTGACCCCCACTCTATGTTAATCTGGACCACGCCTCGTCAGACACTGACGTACCACAACTTTGACCCGGAGGCAACAGACCACCTCCTGGAGGAAGAGGCCCTACCTCTGGACAGTTATTTCCACAGCTCTCACTCCTGGCACAACAGTTCCAGCTACCAGGCCGGACTCCTCGGCTTCAGAGACAGAGTCCGCGTGCTGAAAAACGGGTCGCTGTACATCGACTACGTCCTCAGGGGCGACAACGGACCCTACACATGCCTCGTGAGGAATGCATATCACAACTCTTCGAGCGAAGTTTGGTTGAAATTTGACTACGGGATCATATTTGACGTCAAGATCATGAGCATCGTGGTGGGTCTGGGCTCGGCCATGTGTTTCCTCATACTCACCCTCATATACTCCGCCATAAGCGCGGTGGCCCGACGCCTGGTCAACAAACGTCGCAGGGAGGCGATCCACAGTCTTGTCCTGAACCTCGACACGTACAAGACGGTGCAGTTTGCAAAACTACGCGAGAACTACTGCAGCCAGCTGAACCGGATACGGGACCAGTACCACCTACAGTTACACCGTCTGAGCGACAACTACCACTCGCAGATGAAGAGGGTGAGGATGGGCTACAGCCACCAGGTGGACAAGATCCGGGACAACTACACCACGCAGGTGGGCAGGTTGAGGACCTACAGCTCCCACCAGGTGGAGCAGATCAGGGACATGTACAACAGCCAGCTGTACAAGATCCGCGACTACGGCTCGCTGCAGATGGTGCGGCTCCACCACAAGTACAAGCTCAAGCAGCGGCACGTCATCAAGCTGCTGGAGATGATGAACTTGGACAACTGCAAGACCGTCATCGAGACCGAGTGCATGCGCACCGAGAGCATGATCTTCGAGATGGACATCCTGCACGACGCGGAGGTGCTGAGACTGTCGCCGCTGTCTGGCAGCGACTCGGAGTACGTCACAGCGTCCAGCTCCGAGATCTCCAGCCAGGGCAGTCTGCAGTTGCCAGACGACGAGGACATTCCCGAGTTGTACACCGACGACGACATTCCCGAGTTGTTCACCGACGACGTAATCGACAAGGTAATCGACGATGAAATCAACGACATGCCGCATCTAAGTATTATAGCTCTCAATCTGGAGGAGCTTGAGCCGGTCTCAATTGTGATACATCGGGGTAATGAACCCGACACGGTTACGATAGTGTGAGAGAAGACGTGTGCACGCGCTGCTGCAGCAGTGGGATATGTGTGTTGTGAGAATGACACAGCATTCAAACTTAGCTGGAATAGAAGACAGAGACTCCCTCCTTCAAAAGAGAAATTGTGTCAAAAATAGAAAACTTATGACGATGCTCAGATTAACTTCTGAGGCATCCCGTGCGTGACTGATTGAAGAGATAGATAAATATATATATAAATATATGTATAGATATATGTCTGACTTAACCAGGACCTACCATGACTATTACATTGGTACCAGATACTCAGTTGTTGAACTTGTTGAATATTCAATATGCAATATAATGGATTGGATACTAGTCAGAATTTTATTTATTTCAACTCACTTTTACCTATGTCATGTAGTAAAATATATCACATGGAACTTCTTTTTTACAAAGATCTCTGATATTATGTTAGTTCCATAGATTTGCACTTGATTGCACAATTCTGATTATTCTAAGTGGTTTGAAATAGATATATACAGGCAAAAACTATCACAAACTCTGTTGGAATAATTAATATCACAAAGATGCCCTAACCCAATCCCATTTGCTCACTGATATGTGTTGTGGTGTATCTCATAGATAACTGCTCAAATTATATTGTAAAAATATCTGTATCCCATGTCACAGCACTATCACTAAATATAAATTATGATTAACTTACGAGTGTATGAAATACACTAGAAAACAAAATAGCCTAAACTGGAAAGATGTAACCACCAATGGTTAGTTTCAAGTCTCAAGCACCAATTTATATATAATCCAGTATAACATTAAGTCGGTAAACCTCTCTTGTTTGCTAACATGTGATTGGCTGAGCTTGTAAATTTATTCAAGGCCATTTCTCCATCAAGTAAACTGATGGACAAACTATACCCAGTGAAAGCTTTCTAAAACTTCATGACAAAAAGAGAACGGAATATTTTCGTGATCATCAAAATATTTGTTGTTTCTTGGCAATTGAATTGAGTAATTATAAGTGGGGAAAATAATGATATCTGTATTTACTTGTTTATGATGTAATTAACCAAAAATATATTGTGCAAACGAATGTTGGAATAAAAGTGTAATTATAAAAAAAACGATTGATCCACATAGAGTGTAACTGACTGCTGTTTATACAGTATACTGCTTACATATTAGTTATGCCTGACATTTCATACACACGGTTGATGTATGCACCCTCATTGGTATCTCGTCTTATGCATTGCACTCTATACTTCCCCAATCCCTTACCACCTGCAACTATAGCTTAGATAAAGCAAAGAAAATACCCTATTTCTCTTCTACCATATTCCTAACAATTAATAAAATTGGCAAATAATTATGGAATACCGTACTTTTAATTTATCAGTATTCTCTTGAAAACAGGTCTGAAGACGTCAATAAATTGTAAGAATGTCAATGTACCAGGTAGAATAGTATATATATTTCAAAGGTCTGTGCTACAGACCTAGTCAATCTCACAAATAGGGCATTACCGTAATTGGGTCAAGAAGATATTTAATATGCAAGCATTTGTCAAGACTGCATTCATGTTAGAGAGGATAATGGCACGTATAGCCCCATTTCTGTATGGCACACATACCCCCCGATAGTGTATAGAGTGTATACCTCCGATAGTGTATAGAGTGTATACCCTCGACACTGTAAGACACGCATACCCCCGATAGTGTATAGAGTGTATACCCTCGATACTGTGAGACATGCATACCCCCGATAGTGTATAGAGTGTATACCCTCAACACTGTGAGACACGCATACCCCCGATAGTGTATAGAGTGTATACCCTCGATACTGCGAGACATGTATACCTCCGATACTGTTTGGAGTGTATACCCTCCAATACCGAGGCCAGGTCCCGAGATTGTGAAACAAATTGAGTTAAATTTCATGCTCAAACTCAGCTTTATAACGGGATTGTGAACAAAACCTTGAGTTGAGTACGAGTTTGTACTCAAAAGTTTTGTAACCTCAGGGCGTGGTGGCAAGTGTTCATATACTAGCTGTGGAAGACAGGAGTTGATGTTACCTCTATATCTATCACTCTCGATATGTATTGTGCCTAGGCTGACCTCGGGCGCTATTGATGCACTACTGCCTTGGGCGCTGTGAATGTATTAGACATGTTAGACTTAGTCTGCAATATTCTAGAAGGATACCTGTAATATACCTGTAATATGTACAAAGAATGATTGAATAGGTGCACAGTGAACTGCAAGTCTTTCATTATACTTATCACAAAAAGAAAACACACACTTTTGGTTTCTTACTTAACTGGCCAGCTTCTGCTTATAGTTTGCAAATATTTGCAACCCCAGCATAGTTTCGAAAGAGAAATCTAAACAAATGTTTTATTTAACTTTTTCAGGCCATACCTTTCTTTCTTGCTTGATACTATTTCTCTTATAGCAGGAAAATAGCAATACTTTTGCAAGTTTCTTTAACTTGTCTTAAATTCTTGTTAATAGCATTAAAAGTAGGTTGCCTTATATACTTTGTGATGGTTCCATACTCTCAAAACGATCAGAAAGAAGATAACTGTCCGAGTGAAATTCACTGTTTTAATCTTGTTTGTGTTGACCTACAATAAAGATTATATCTACAAAAACTGTCATTTTAATTTCAATAGAAACTTCTATTGCATGGAAGACATAAACGAATGTTGTTGGTTGACTTCTCTTTAGATTTGCAATGGAGGTTGGATATATACAGTACTTGATGCTGCTTCCCAAGAGGTCATAGAGAACAGCCACATGTGATAGGCACCATACAGGGTATCCTTTCACGAAGCTCTCTTATCCACTAAGAAACCATAGAGCTCTTTGCCAATAGCTAATGCACTGCTAACAGAGCGCTATGGTCTCTTAGTAGATAAGAGAGCTTTGTGAAAGGATACCCTGAACAGCTACAAGCGATAGGTACCATACAGAAGTCACAGATGATAGGTACCATACAGAACAGTCACAGATGATAGGTACCATACAGAACAGTCACAGACGATAGGTACCATACAGAAGTCACAGATGATAGGTACCATACAGAAGTCACAGATGATAGGTACCATACAGAAGTCACAGACGATAGGTACCATACAGAAGTCACAGATGATAGGTACCATACAGAACAGTCACAGATGATAGGTACCATACAGAAGTCACAGGTGATAGGTACCAAAGCCTATCATCTGTACTCACTGACACCCACCCAGCCTGTGTTGAAGGCATTAGGGAAAGTGCTGGACATCGTCTAGGTCAGTCACAGCGCTCATATGAAGGTCAGGAACAATAGCCGACAACAGGAAACACTCCACCGACTGGAAGACTAACAAGAGTCCCTACAGGAAACAGATCTGACTCGACTCCCTCATTGATAACAAACCCTGCCGCTGCACACCTTGCGGAAAGATAATTATCATTGCTTGCAGGCTTGATATGAAAGAGGCGTTGACTACACTCGGCAACAAAGTTGGCACATAGAGCATGGCGTGGCGTGTCAATAACAAGATTACTAACACCATCTGTGCCACTCTGGTGTAGCAGGAAGACTAAGGTCAGCAAGGTCACCGAGGACTACAGCAATGTCACACACAATGGCTCTTGTTTGTATGTAAACATAGGATTCTAGACACAGTGCCTGCGGAGTTAGCGTCCAGGTCGTTCAGCTGTGCACCAGCTGTTAGTCCTGCATGTACTGCAGCATGCGGCCTATTGTCCACAGTAAACACAGCTTAATGACGACACCTGAAAGAACTGGGAAATAATACTGCTTCTTTGAACATCAGATCCCATCTTTTGGTTGTGATGAGATTGAGAGACGTGCCAAGATTGTTTCGTTCACATTATGGCTTGTCAGTTTACAACAGCAGGAAAACCTGCACCACCTGTAAAATATAGTGCTGCAGTAAACCACTGGTACTGACGAATAAAGCCTGGCAACTGCCCTGCGGCAACGGCACTCCCACAGACGTCGTATGTCAGGCAGAGTTAATATTGCAGGGCCTTGCATGAACAAGTTTCCCACTGAAATCTGGCAATATCCTGCTGCAGAATAATATGAATGAGCATTTACTTAGGGTAGTGATGTGGGAAGATCAAATTTAAGCTTGGCGTTCAGTTTGATCGTATCCTGCAGATATTCCCCAATCTCATAATCCAACACTATACAACTATTGCAAGTCACTCTGTAATCAAAGGGAAGACCAACTGTCTCCCTCATCAAATAATCACAATCAATACTAGATACACAGTTACAATACTAGATACACAGATACAGCTTTGGCTGTCTCAAACAGGAAGAGGTAGACCATCGACCTGATTGCACGTATTTAATAGCATCCCTATATCAGCCAGAACACTCAAGTATTACACAGAAATTATTGATTGTAAATAAGAACATGTCATCATTATAATAAAACTGAATTATTAGTGTTTTAGTAAATTCCACCATTTTCACCAACACATAAAATTTATACCATGCTATATATTTTTACATGATCGTAAAATTAGGATGTATCTTTCTTTATCATTATTCAGGATAGATTCTAGCAATTTCATTGGTCAGTTGCCGTCCTGTATCAGCCCGTACACCCCGG
>JAUTBQ010077648.1:0-16653 GCA_032361185.1 Lepetodrilus ovalis
CGACAGCATCGTGATCATGTTGAGAGTATTGGTCTTTTGTAAGATATGAGGATATAAGTTATTGAGACTCTTCCACTGTTATGTAAACTGTTGTTTTACATAAATTGCATATTCGTTTATATGTACTGTTTGTTTCATTGTATCGAAATGATTTATAGAAGAATTTAAACATTCTGTTCCTCAAAATTTGCCTGAACTGTGATACAAGTGTTCATACCACAAGAACTCATAGAATATGTTGTAATGATAAGAAAGGACATATCACAAACATAAGTATGCATTGCGAGACAGCAGACAAGAGGAGAAGCTGTTGTGTAATATATTGCAATACGTATCGCAATACACGTCCATATATCGCAATACACGTCCATATATCGCAATATATTGCGATACGCAAATTTCC
This sequence comes from Lepetodrilus ovalis, assembly GCA_032361185.1. Lineage (NCBI taxonomy): Eukaryota > Metazoa > Mollusca > Gastropoda > Lepetellida > Lepetodrilidae > Lepetodrilus > Lepetodrilus ovalis. The sequence goes on from JAUTBQ010077648.1 coordinate 404, forward strand.
GCAATACCCAACCCTAATTAGCAGTCAACAACTACATTACTTATGTTTTTAGGCACTTAGTAAAACAGTGATCCGCTTCTTCGTGGACCCAATGAAGGATATCGGCGAGGCATTCCGTGATTTTCTGACTGGAGTTCTCCAAGATCTGCCTGTTCAGCTGTGGCCCGTTGCTCTGGGCGCCATCGCGGTCTTCTCCTTCCTCCTCCTCTTCATGTACTTCGGCTACAGGGTCAGTCTGCCCTTTGGCCTCGTAGCCATCGAACCTGGAGCAAGGGGAGACAACTCCCAGCTGAAAGCTATTACCCAACAAGGGGAGCAGGTAACAATAAGATTAATTTCTTTGGTAATGTTCCGCTCGCAGCAATCTTTTAACATATTATCTATTATATTTATTTAGTGGCAAGTTTCAGCTATGCTGTTGCTAGGGATGTGTATTTCAAGATACAGTGTCCCCTCGATATAACTCTGAAGTTGGGGTACATGACATCCCCCCACCCCCTAGTCATGTTGTTAGTGAAAGATTCTAGAAAGCGACTGTAAAAAATATTATTTATTGGTTTTTATGTCTTTCAGCTGAAGGCTCTTCAAGAATGTCAAGAAAAACTTGTGAAGCAAATTTCCTGTATGCTAGATGAAGAACACAAATCCATCAAGGAAATTCTTGCTTCAATGAACAGAGCTTGCCAGTTAAATAAGAGCATTTCTAGACAGCCAGTGGATGCCCTTGCAGAGGGAGATAATTACAACAAGGAATGTTTAGTGAGCCAAAAGCACATAGACAAGGTGACTCACTTGGATGGCTCAAAGCTAGACTCAGAATCATTGAAGGAAATATCAGCTTCAAATATGGAACCTGCAACTGTTGGACCCAATCAAAATTGATGCGCGACGTGATTGGGAAAAAAACCCAAATCATATACTATGGTGCTACTGTTGGAGAAAGGAATATGTGTGCAAAACTAGGTGAGAGTCATCAAGACAATTCTAAGCCAGGAATGCTTCTTATTTCTTCACTATATCCTGGGACACCATAGCACAGTGGTATCCTTTCACAAAGCTCTCTTATCCACCAAGAGACTGGTCGTGCTCTCTTTGCCAATAGCTAATACACTGCTAAGAGAGTGCTACCAGTCTCTTAGTAGATAAGAGCTTTGTGAAAGGATACCCAGAAATACTATTGCAAGATACACGTACGTATTCCGTCCTGGAAATCTCAACTTGCGGACGATGTTCGTCAGTTTACATCTAAACAATATCATGTCCCAATAGTACAGATGGATCTGAAACCACCAGCTCATTTTGGAGAAACAACAATAATCATTATGACTGGTTGTTGGGTTTTGCATTTTGGGGGGGGTGTGGGGAGGGGGGGTGTGGTAATTTGAACAGGAGTATTTAGGTGTGACACGGACTTGGTTTAGCACAGACTACCGGAGGGTGTACATGGCATCACATCCATGTTTTAACTGGACCAGACTTTCTTCTGATACAGACAATAATGGGGCGACAAGCGGGATATCTCCGCCTGTGTATTTTCTGATACAGAGGAAGGGAAGGCGGAAAGTGCGACACTTACGTATAATTATGTTGCTGCCAACATTGACATTACACACATTGTTGGCACGCTGACACGAGGCTAATTACAACTGTATGTGTATATAGAATGTCCTATCTATTCAATTACATTCGGATTACGTTAAATACATCAAATATGTTATTATGTGTAACTAGTTTTTCATGAATATGATAAAAAATCTGTTAAATATGTCCACGTACATGTATATGGACTATTTTTGAGAATGCTTTAAAATTCTTAATTTTAGTGGAATATTAGCAATGCTAGAGTAGCTAATAGTCTTTTGAAAACATTTTTTATGATTTGTTTAAGAAGTAAGTAAACATTATTTGAGAAGTTCAAGAAGACAGAACATTAATAATGGCAACCTCGGCCTCATAATTTCATTCAAGCTGCCAAATACTGAAGTAATTAATTATTCCTGTCACTCTGGAACATATTATATTTTCAGCGTAGGGCCTATATATATATGCAGTGCTAACTCATAAACCACGCTGTGGAGAGAAGTGAAGGGGCAAATTTAACTTACAGTATACAACAATAAACCTTGCATTTTATTTTTATCGTGCTAGCTGAGTTTTAGGATCTGACACACAAACACTTACTGCTAAAGTTTTATATATTGAGATGTACACAAACATGGCTAATGATGGCGTTTATTGAATGCAAGTTACCTGCCAGTGTCAGTGATGTGGCATTTCCCTAAAGTCAATGTAAATTATTAAAGCTGACCATAAAGTCATTATAAGAACAATACTGTGTCTTTCTTGTATGTATACTTGCTAAAAGGTTTACAGTTAGTGGTTGTCTTTGTGTATCAAATTTAATCAAAGATAATGAAGTTTATCATAAATATTGTTTTTAATCATCATCTGATACATTATTTGCTTCTTGACCAAAAAGATTTTTATAAATTTTTTGGAAAAGCAAATACTTTTGTAATATTTCTCAGCACAAGCTATGAAAGAAAAATTCCACACCTGTCTAATTTCAAACATGCTGAATTTATTTAGCCGAAAGCAACTTTCGAGATACATATGTAAAAATCTACACAGATGTGATATCAATCTGAATTTACATATCCGAAACAAGACTTTTGCACTCGAATATATCCATGATGGACTTTTATAGCCTGCATTCATTACCAGCATGTATCCAGTTCCACTGTAAAGATATTATCAGTGATATTCCGAGAAATAAACTTTCTTCAACTCGGCGGAAGGTGTCTCTTTCAAGGGCTAACAAGAAGTAGTAATACATGCACTCGTAGATAGACGCAGGTTTCATGTATTGGTCTTATGAGGAGGCCTACTGGATATAAACAGGATAAACTCTCAGATTTCTGGCCATAAATTCCACGATTTCCATCTCCACCATCAAACATCTGGTAACATCCACTTGGCAAGGGTGACAGATAGGATCAGGCTATTATTATGTCTAAGCATAAAATTGCTGCAACAAGAGCTGGCATTTTTAACTGCTCGTCATAAAATTAAAAGTACTAAAAGAGCATTTTGTGTACACAGCGGACACCCTAATAGTACAATTGGCATTGGAAGAGCTTGGACAACTTTAATAGGACTCTTGATCGTAAAAGTGGCCTGGCTATTTAGTCCACAGCTCACGTTTCAACAATTTATGGTAACCTACACTTATGCTATGTACTATCGGAGTCTCATTGCCTACAACTGGCAGTTTAACTGGTCAACCGTTAACATACAGAAATGCAATACGTATAAATTCACCCAGAATTATCCACCGTTAACTTTTCATAGAAGTTAGCACTGTGGCGTGTAATTAATAGAAGAAAAAAAAGGTAAGTTTATCAATAATCAAAGATGAATATCCGAGATTATAGATAAAAAGTAGAACAGCAACATGTAACTTTACTTACGATAACCTAGTATTACCCTTACATGCAATTTCCAGCGCAATTCAAGTATTGAATTTCTGAATTTATTAACCCTCTCCCTGCTAGATTATGTACATACACTGCTGTTTAGGGCATCTCTGATTGCCTGCAGCATGGAGAGGGTTAAGCTGCTCAAGTGTTTTGACCCACATTTCAAGTTGATATATATCCTGTGAAAAAATCTCTAGACCAAGGAAACAATGTTACTATGACATTACAATGTTTGCAATATACAATGTGGGATCACATCAAAGTTATGCCAGAGTTTTCAAGCAATATTTCAGAAATATCGTTGTCATCATAGTGAAAAGTGAAAATGTGTTGCTGTGAGACTCACAAGTCATAACCGATACAGACAAACAAATCATAAACTTGGAACCAAACTAGAACTTTAGGTTTGTAGTCTGACACACCTACCACTGGGCTACTATCTGATAGACCATGCCTTCTTCAAACCTAAGGTTGAAGCCAGAGAAGGCAGAATAACATAAATGTGTAGAAACCTTGAAAATATACCATCTGTAGGTATGAAACTAACGGTGAAACCGCCTGCCACAGAAAACATGGACTTCGTATAAATTCTCCTATGCTATCAATAGACATATCAGCCATGTAGAACCCTGAATGGAGGCATCACCTCTATCAAATAAGTTCACCCACTTTCGAAAAGAACATTTCTAGCTAATTTGGACCAAGAGGCCATGAGAAAAAAAATATAGAAGACCTCTCCAAAGTTTGAAGATCAAAGAAGTTCATGCCAATACTGTTGAGTGCAAATATACATAGGTTTCTTCTCAGTTTGGATTCGGGACCAACTCTCGCACTCTTACCGTTCAATCTCCCGGGCAATTGTGCAAGGAATACGCAGACACTGTCTAATCAGTCGACTGATTAACGTCACCCATCTACCACCACTGGACAGCCAATCACCATGCTCGGTGGATCTCCAAACTGATAAATTGCTTCTGTGTGTTTTCATAAAAAGTAATTCCTGCGTCTGAAAATTGAATTGGATCAACGAGAACAGTTCTACATTGATGTGCATAACTCAGCTGTTAAATACTGCAGCGGTGAGTGGTTGCCATGGTATTAAATAACATATCGGTGATCTGGCAGTTATGTGTCTGGGTCCTGTGTGATGGTAGCCATGGACAAAACCACAGGCAACACATCAGTTAGCTCAGGTGGCTGTAAAACTGGTCCATCTTCCCTAACATGGTGCAGCTAGCCATTGCTGATACTGGTAAGTCTGGGCCGAGATACTCTGCCATCAATGGCATTGGCTGGATTGACGGTAGACGGACAGGACGTCTAGAACTAGGATGAGTACAATCGGCGTAGCTTAAAGACATGGCATTTATTCACAGATACGTTGGGATGGCTCGAAAGAGTATCCACTGAGCTACCTAAGACATGTAACTGTAACTGATGTAGGTAGAATAATGGTGGATCTAGGTCAGTGTTTGAAATTACAACTGGAAACTTACTGGCCCGAATGATACAAATAACAAATGTTTACAAAAAAAACCACATAAATTTCTAAGTTGGTCCTTAGGATACCTTTAGAATAGGAAGAAATGACCAGGCCAGTGGTAATTTCTAACACTGATCTAGGTATCAATGTACAGCATTTTCAAATTGCTTTTGATGCGAGTTAGAATCAGAGCATGCCAGTTGCACTCAGCAGTTTTAGCAGTCATGTCCCTGAATCCAACCTGACAGCAATATGACAAATAAGAGAAGGAATCAAACTCAAATCCTCCATTAAATCCCAGACATTAACACAACTAACAATGATTATTTCAGTTTTCAGTGCATATAATACAATTGTATGAGAAATCCTGAAACTGAAAGCAATACGTAGTTCCCAGGCTGGACAATGCTTACATCATACTAGGTCTGTCACCTTGCCTCTTTCCCAACCCATCACATGCCGAAATAATTTCTCAATATGTAATTGAGTATTAAATATTAATTGAAAGCAAAACCTAGTCATGACATACGAGACCATCAATGAGTCAAAACCACTGGTTAATTTGGTTTCCAATTAGCCATAATACCTTCTTCTACGTTCACATCCATACAATGTCATAAATGTTCCCACTGAAAGCATTACCTGACTCAGGAACATAAAGCCATCTTTTTCAATTATGCTTGTGCATTACAGCGAGCAACAAAGCTTCACAAATAACTACGCCTTCAACCAACTGGATAAAATAATCTGGTGTTTTTGTTTTTCTCTTCCCCACTCTCATAGGAGCAGGACTGTTTCTATTTATGGATATATGATTTCTTTCTTTTTTCTTGTATTTCTTTTTTTTAAAGAAAATGTGTCCGATGCCGAATTCCTACAGAATTAATTATTCATCAAATGGAAATCAACATATACATGTACAAGATGAAGACAAAGACAGCATGCATATTGATAAGACTTCGTAGAAAAACAAAAATAAAATTACCATTTTTAACACAATACCTAAAATTATGTATTTCAAAGTCTTGCTTGTCTTTAAAACAGGATAAATATGTTTAATGTTGTTTATTTCTATCATTAAAATACAAATAATGGATAGGATGAATTGCATCAAACTGATCCAAAAAATAATAATGGTCAAAGAAACAAAATGGTACCACAACAAATTAAGAAAAAGATGGTACCACCTCTACAGACATGATAGATGTTAACTATTCGGTCTTTACCATGTCATGTTGGTATGACATTTTGAAGCACCAATCAGAAGAAATAGCCCAGTTATCATGGTGATGTCATGACCCTTGTATGACCTTTGTATGACCCTCTGCTGCTCAAGACATGACTCTGTATCTAACTACAGATAGCAGATATCTGGCAGAAGGCTGCCTGCTACCAAAATGCACGATGTTGATATCCACAAATAGAACTACGATACATGCATGCCTCACCTAATCACAACTCCATTGAAAAACGTTACTTGATTGATCATTTTATTAACATCAATGTTATTAATTAAGTTGAATGCTTCCCTATGACCACCAACAATACCAACAACCATTTTGGATGATACTAATACACATCTAGGCATCACCTTGTAGAAAAGCCAACAATAATTGAAAAGTTAAAAATTATTTTCATCCAATTTAGATATAAATAAACCTTTTGCATCCATGAATTTGTATTCATCCTCAGCTTTTAGTCTACAGAAATACTTCCAAACGAAGAGTAGCATAAAGGTTGAGGCTTACATTGCACAGACAATGGAAGGTTTATCTGATAAAAAGAAACCTACATCCTGTCGCATGAGCTGGCCATACTGAGATCCTTAGTTGGCCCCTGACCGCTCGTACTACCAGAATTCCCTGTGTGTGATAATGTCAGAGAAATACCTTCCAAAACTAAAGATGCAGCTTTAATGCACGAAGATTAAGCCACAAATCGAATTCCATAGGTTGTCTGTTTGGAGAGAATATTATAAGCAGCAATAGTCAGACCTTTAATATCGAGGTCTCTAATGTTACCATATCGTCTTTGTAACTTTTTAAGAATTTGGTATTATAGTGTCCCCTCGGTATAACGCTGAAATTGAGGTCCATAAAATCCCTCCCCCCTCATTTTTTCACCGTGGTTGCAGCCAAAAGTTCAGATCTAACCAAATCCAATATCAGTATGACCACAACAACAAAACCCCACCCAGTAAACAATATTAAAACCACACCTGATTTTTAAATTAAATTAAATGATTGATCAATAGTTCTACTCCCAGAAGGGATCAAGCAGAATGCAACAGCAGTTTGATAGATGTCGTTACTCTTGATGTATGGCAGAGGGTCATGCCACTGAAACTGATCTAGCAAATGCTCTCAGCTGGAAAGACAAATAAACATCGCTGCCACCCTCCTGTGCCCTTGGAACACACACAAACAGTCGTAGTTGATGTTGCCCGTCTCCAGTGTTGACGGAAATACACAGGCAGGATGTATGTTGACACACCCACTGCACATGGAGCATGCATTTCATGAAATTAACTTGCATGCACGTGTAAGTCGCTACATACGTTCACACACATATATGACATTTGTAAAATTGATGCTGCAACATTTTACATTTAAGAAATAGGATTATTTCCATATTAATAAATATTTTACCAACAATTGATTTATGAATTATTTATGAATTAAAACAATAAATGAATAAAGTCTTAAATCAACACTCTCGCTCTCAGAGTTCAAATCTAGCTTTAAAACATATCACTTTCAGTGCAACAATTAACTATTTCCCCCTCCTCTTATCATATTCATACAAATGTGCTTTGGGCATGCCTAAGTAATGTGGTGTGCCATCTAAATATCCTTATTATTATTATTTAATAAAATTATTATTAAATTATGTAATAAAATAGGTTGAACAACTGTAGAACCTCAATAAATTGTAGTATCACCACAAAAAGACAACAAGATTCAAATAAACATTTTAGACGAATTGCATTCCCCTGCTTCCCAAATTATAAGATTCTGAACACAATATCTGAATATGTAATAATATGTATCGGTGTTTGAATTTGAATTTAAAGTGGTTCCTGAGGGTCATCATAAAATCTGCAATGTAACAGGTATCTGTGGGACCCCCTTCAAATTACACATTTTACCAGCATTAACATCAGGCCTTTGGAGAATGACCCCGTTTATCATTTTCTTAATTTCTAACACTGTATAGACAGATAGACATGCATGCTTGTATTCCCCAAACACCAACAGCAATGCTGTATATTTGCATGATTCAGCAGGGAATGGAAGGTGGCTATATTAAACTCGTCAGTCTAACAGGTCTGTGACGTGTGTATGTATGCAAGTGCACACCCGCTGGTCAGCCCATCACTCAATGGTAAACAAATGTGTTTTCTATCAAGTCCTCCGACCCTCGCTGGACATGCCACTGAATGGTCAGCCTAATGACCAGGCCCAGCTTCACGAAGGTCAAGTAGACATCTCACTAAATACAACTACAAATCAAGCAATATTCATTAATAGTATACACTTTTTCTTTCAACACGCATGTGCAGCATGAGCATGCACTATTTTATTAAAAGAAACACCTATTTAATTTTTATCATTAATTGCTGATAGGAAATTTTAGGATGGAATACTTTTACAGGTTAGAGACATACATCGGACAGTGATCGAAATAGAGGGGGTCCTGGGGTTCATTTGAAAATCTGCAATGTTAAAGGTATCTGTGTGACCCCCTGAAAATGGCCGATTTTACCACCATTAACATTGGCCCTATGGAAAATGACCCCCTGATTATTTGCTTGTATTTCGAACACTGTGGGATATTTCATGGCTCTACATTATCTGTTTGAGGCACCTGTCCCTGTGTCCTTTCGGATGTGAAACTACTTGCTCTGTAATTAAATGGCTTGTTAATCTGGGCTATTTCACTTATCCGCCTGTGGCCGGTACCTGCCCTGTTCTAAGACATGTTGTAAGCTATGTTCCAAGACTCATAGAGTTTTGTCTAGTGGGTGCCACTCTCATCAATGACGTTCTATTGACTCGAGGATTTTTAAAAAAACATTGGATACCAGGAAACTCTGAATGCTACATGGTGGAGAGACATGTGAAAACACGGTAGAGAGACATGCAAATCCACGGTATTCTAACCAGGAAACTGACAGGCCAAAATAGAGATTGATGTCAAGGCAACACGATCTTAGAAAACTTCCTATATCAGAAGACACCCCATGTCAATGATTTAGGACTGGGCCTAGAAAACTATGACTATTACACAGGGATGGAACCTGCTTGAAAAACTTACTCGCCCGAATAGTGATACAAATAACATATGTTTACAAAAAAACATGAGTTTCTACTTGCCCTTAGGATACCTTTAGCATTGGGAGAAATGGCTGAGGCAGGCAGCCTAGTGTTAATTTCCATCTCTGATGATGACAGGTTTGATTCATGTTATACCATGTGTGTACTAGGAGACTGTAACCTGTAAGTAGACACTAACTATCCCAGGATTATATGGAATTGCCTCTAGAATGGAGGCTCCAGACACTACTGGTGAATATAGCATATAGAACAACGCATTCATACTTTTACCATGTTTGCCATTGCAACACCAATAAGAGCCTTTGTAGATTTAGATAATAATTCTTAATACCGTATGTTATAATATTCTACATTCACACACTTCTGAGATCTCCCAAATTAATTCTGATTGAAATTGGGATTATATATACAGGGATGGAAATAACACTAGCCTGCTAGCCCAGACCATTTCTCCCAATTTAGGTATCCTTACTTAGGGATAGTAGAAATTCATGTTTTTTTTGTAAACTTTTGTTATTTGTTTTGTATGACTATTCAGGATAGTAAGTTTTATTGGTAAGTTTCCATCGCTGTCATATATACGTCTAAGTCTAACCACACAGCTCGAAGTTTGAACGAAGGTAACACATTTGGCCTAAACCATGCAGGTTAGTATTTACCATGGTTTATGTTGACACTGCATGTACAGAACAGGGAATTAAATTAACCATTTTAAGACTAGTCTGCTAGCCCAGGTCATTAAAGGTATCCTAAGAACTAGTAGAAATTCATGTCCTATTGTTATTTGCGTTACTATTCAGGCTAGTAAGTTACTATTCGGGCTAGTAAGTTTGAAAGTTAATTCAATCCCTGGTACATAAAAAGTGCAGATTTCCAGACAGACAGAAGTTTTATTCAACAACATCTGGTTTGGCAGCTCAAACAATTACCTTTATTGCACTGCTTCTTTTCTTAACATCTCGTGTGCAGGAAATTTTCATCCCATTCATTAATGAGATTGAATTAATTTTATTTGCTGGTGATCATAGCAATCCCATATTTTACTTAGTGAAAAATGTGTTCCAAAGTCTTTGATCAGGGATGTAAAATGACAAATGGTTTTGATCAGATGAGAAAAAGTAATAAATTGCAGGCAAAACTGGACCTATTTGACTACAGGATCTTTCCTTCAATATGCTACAAACACTCGATGACTGACCAACTGCCTCTCAGCATGAAAATATGAAACTATTGCACATCTCAACTAAACAACTAGCCTAACAGGTGAAAGAAAATCCATATTTCCTATTCAACATGCTCAATTCTTCACGTTAAATATTAATAAGTTAGTTGTGATTGCATCGTTTTCAGTCAGTAAGTACACGGTTAAATGTACGTTTATATAGTGCCCCCTCGAAATAACACTGTTCGATGCACCGTGTGTTCAGCTATAACGCAGGGTGAGATGTGGATCCCATTTTTATTTTCGTTATAACACAGTTTCGATGCACCGCGGATTCGGATCCAATTTTTATTTTCGTTATTTCCCTGTAAGCATTGTATAAGGCGGGTACTATAATGCGGGGGTATGTCATGGACCCCAACTTAAGCGTTATATCGAGGGGACACTGTAATGGTAAACCGTTTAGAGTCCAGAGAAGAAAAATAAAACACACATTATCGAGAAAGTGTAAGTATCAAATTATTATGCCTGTATTTGATTTCAACATATTTTATAACAAATTCAATGAGATCAGACAAAAGTAAAAACACTTATCGTAGTCCTCTCCATTAGTTTGCTATTAATATTAATAAATAATAATATCAACTAGCTTCCAGGTGACTACATGTCAAATACTTTAATTAGAAGCATAACAGCATTAACGTGTATGCAGTTTTATAGTTACATGAGCCATATATTAATGAAGATGTAATAATAAATAAATTGTTACGATATCATTAGAAGATATAATTTCACTCGTGTTAGATTACAATTAATTAAAACTTAATCATGTTAAGTTGTAACATTCAGCAAGCAAAAATTTCTTATCACTACTGAAACATGTTGTCCTGACATATATCAATGGTATCTCATGCATAAATAAATTAACAACCAGAGAACGGCACATCAGATACACATGCCATCCTTCATCATTGCCAGACTATTTTCATCAAAGACAAATCCCACTCATTTTAATCATTCACTGATAACCAGGACTAACATCATAATCATCAGATCATAATAGGTATAAAACAGGAATATCAAAATATACATGTGATAAACTTCCATAATCGTGGCTTGGACTCTGATAAGAATGTTATCACATAAGCAGAGCAAAAGTTGAACCTCAACTTTGTTACATTGTTATCTAGTGTGCTAGTGAATGAGTGCATCACACCTTAAAACATAGTGTTATTATTCAACAACTTGATACTATGTAAAACTCTGTAAACAATGGTGGGGAAAAACCCACAGTGTTTTTATAGTATAATATAATACTATGTCAAACAGTGAAAACAATCTGTACAGTGTAACACTAAGTTAAACAGTGTTCCTACAGTCACAACAGTGTAACACTAAGTTAAACAGTGTAGACAATGTTCCTACAGTCACAACAGTGTAACACTAAGTTAAACAGTGTAGACAATGTTCCTACAGTGTAACACTAAGTTAAACAGTGTAACACTAAGTTAAACAGTGTAGACAATGTTTAATTGTTAAATCTAGCATTAGAACAAATTTAAGTTTTTACCTGGAAATGCTATGCCCTGTACATTCTGCTAATAGGTAACCATGGTAATAGCAGGGTTCAAATTTAAAACCATACTATAACTAACATAGATGGTTGACCTATATAACAGACAAGCAAATATATATCTGAGACTGTTTACCTTTGATTTGTCCACCCAAAAGTTGTTATTTACTGATGTACTTATTCTCCAACACTTGATAGTTATCCCTCCAAATTACAGATATCACCACCATTAACCAAGTTAACATTGGGCATATGGACTGGAGAAAAAAAAAACTTTATTATTTTCTTAATGTCTCACTGTAACAGTACAATCAGTATCACATGGTGTGCACCTATATTACACATCCACATTATTCCATCTATTAGACAGTTTCAATTAATCTAATTAACTTAGACTAAAGTGTCTGTTCCTCGTGGTTTGCTGCTGGTATACACTTGACCCTTGCGGTGTATGTAGCAGTGTGTATATACCAGCAGTATACAAAGATGAACCGATTCCTCAGCAAGGCAGCCCTTCCTTAATGCATGGTAGACCACACAAGCCAGATGGCAATAGGCTGCTTTATACAAGTTGAATTCAACTGGAAAGATCATTTTACACTCCATGACTGGGTTAAAAGAACCTCTAGAGCAGTCGGCTTATAATTTGAATAGATACCACAAGAACTAGTCAATATTAATGTGTTTGAAAATACTTTGTATGATACAGGTAAATTTATAATGGGTTATTTTACATTTTGAACATAAATAGATCTAAAAAAAAAATACATGTAAAATATATATTTTTTATTTTTTTTATTTTAAACATGGATTGAATGAGGATGAGGGGAAAATAGGCAGTCTACTGATATTAAACATGTTAAATAGGTGCAGTATCCGTGAGTACAACTGAGTGAATAATCACGAGAAACAAATGCAGGATCTTAATGATCACGCTTAACGAGTTAATAGGTGCATGTTGATCTGTGTTCTATGCTAGCACAGCCCATTGCATAATGATTGACAGGTGGATTAAGGTTAATTGATCTAATTGAGGTTACGAGGTACCTTATCAAAGATAGCAATATCAGTATAGATCCTAGTAGGTAGCTACTGTATATAGCATTTCTCATATATTGTTTGAGTCAATTCCCTGGTGAATAAAGTTTCGATCATTTTTAATCGAATACAAATTGATTTGCAATAATGTTTATCTTAAAATCATTTTGGGATCAATAGTATATGGACTGGATGACTCAATGAACATAATATAATATAGGCATGTCCATGGATACATACGTAATACAGACTGAATGACCCATACTGTGATCTAATATAGGAACGGTATATTTTAATATCAAAATTATCAATAATTAAATATCAATATAGTCCTACTTTACGACACTATCATACTGTACGAAGGGTGTCAATCGGTATAACTTCCATATGACACACTTACATGACACGTCGATACCAAATCATGCATATTCCATGTGGCAGCTAGTGTTTTTCTTTATGAAACCACTTTTCAATTTCTTAAATTAAAAAAAACCACCAAAAAACTCACCGAGTCTCACTCTCGCGTCGTCCAGTCTTCCTACTTCACTGAGCAAATGCAGACAGCCGAAGATCGCTGTCAAAGACACAAACAGAAGCACTCCTGCGATATGCCGCGTCTGCATAATTCGCATACACCTGATCCACATAACAACAGGACCTATCTTCACTTCATCCATTCATTTGGACATTTAATCCAAACGGGGTTTTCCACTAACTTGCAAAACTCTCAAAACATCACACAGTGTCCACCAAGTATCATTATCGAGATTCCAGTTGTAGATTTTGACAGCTGAGACACAATAGGCAGGTATGAGGTTGTTTGGAAGGACGCTAGTCACCAGACGGCATATATAAACTTTGTGAGCACACTCGTTCGCCAGAATATGGCCGTAGGCATAAAATCCACCGAGAAACACACGGGTACCGTACGTTGTAACTTGACAAAGCCCGCCCCGTGTTTACTAAAGTCCATCTGCTTCCTGGCAGTACGCATGCGCAACGCCAAAAGTGCTTTCCTACTGACTGTTTATATGTCGTGACTACGTCTGCTGCATACTCACAGTGGAGGATGTTATCCAGTGGCCAAAGTTATATATATAAGGCACGTATTGATCAGCTTTGGTGTATGACATGCAGACATAACGGGACCGCCCTTAGATACGTTGGGATACATTAGGGCTACATATAAACCACAGCTGTTTATTTATCTCAAATATTCACTAATATAATAATATAAATAATGGTCTATTGTTATCCTGGCGAAAATGTGCTTACATTGTAAAAGGCTTCAATAAAAGAAAATTGATAAATTATAATAATATATAATATGCATGTGTGTGTGTGTGTATGTGCGTGCGCGCGCGCGTGCATGTGTCCGTGTGCGTGTGTGTGTGTGTGTGTGTGTGTGTGTGTGTGTGTGTGTGTGTTTGCGCGCGCGCGTGAATGTGCATGTGTTAGCGGCAATAAGGATAATCATGCAATAGTGTTAATAAGGTACATCATCTGCTAATGTGTTAGCCTAGTGGAATTCTTAGTACACTGTATATTTTTCCGTCTGCGAAATCAGCTATAGAAGCGGACGTTAAAACCTCAACATCAATCAATCAATACACTGTATATAACAGAAAATAAATATTGCGCTCTGAAACTTTGAAAGATATTGAGAATATACGATTTAATGCTTAATTTTCAATTGCATTGCAAGCATTTCTATTGAAGTGTCAGACAAAAAATAATGCCAAACTGTTGTGTTATGTCATAAAGTATGAATCATAACTACTGCTACTTGGCATTATATACTGATAGAAAAATCTTAAGGAACGCATGTATTGTAATAGAGATATGACACGACATTGTTGCTAAGCGGTTTTATTAACTCATATGCCCAAATTTAACAATAATCTTTCTTTGCTCGTGTAGAACACGATACAATGAATAAATTACCCATGTATCAAAATGTGATCTTTACTAAAGTTAAATTTGAAGCTGTGTTATTCTGGAAAATAATGGTAAGACAATTGTAGCCTATTGGTATGATTTCAGGAGGAATATCAACATAACAAGTTGCTATACACGTCAACATGTCAAACAGGATAGAGTATCGAATTTGGAACTTATTCAGTGTACGTACTGAAAGAAAACAAATAATGGAATGTATTGTTTTGAAGTAAACTGCATTTTCATCATAACATGATACACAATTAATAGAAATCTAAAATATTGTGTATCTAGTGTGTTTCCCATGTGTTTAACAATGGCTGTAGACCTTCTTGGAACACTGCAGATCATAGTTCTCAATTTGTCGTGAACTACTAGTACTCATAGATATTCAAACTGTTCATCAAAGATATTGAGATGTACAATGCGGTGCATAAGTTCCAAATTCGAAAAATATATCCCGTTTGAAATCATATCAATAGGCTACAATTTTGGATTTAAAGTCAAGTACTGTCTTACCAGTATTTCTCAGAATAACACAGTTTCAAATGTACCTTTAATAAAGATCACATTTTCATAAATATTATTGTTTTATTTGGGCATATTAATTCTATTGGAAAGGTTATAAAATCACTAAGCAACAATGTCTTGTTACATCCCTATTACAATACATGTATACATGCGTTCCTTTATTTTTTCTATCGGTAATATAATGGGATAGCCAATGAGCTTGGTATTAAATATAGTCAGTTAGCCCAATCAGCGTGTTATGGCGTGTATTGGTGCAAGGGGTGGTCACAACCCTACTTAGGAATGTCTTGTCCCATTATTAGACTTTAGAAGCACCTTCTGAAGGGACTCTGGTTGTGTATTATTTTTAAATTTTGCCTCCATGTCTCTTTCGCTCGGCCTTATGGCAAGTGCACTATCGATATGGCAATGCCTGTTTTGTAAAGACATTGGCAACAAAGAATCTTAGACAGCAACAAAGAAACTAGAACATGAAACTGCCCAAGGCAAACAATAATGGTACATATTAAGTGCCATTGTATTACACTATGAAAACAAAAAAAAACAAAATAAACCAAATGAGTAATGCTGCTGTGGGAATCTTTAACCCATGCAGTGAAAATAAACCAAAACCACGCTCTGCTACCAAATGGTGCAAAGGTTTACGCAGTGGAAGCGTTAAATGAAATTAGCATTAATTGAAATAAACCAAAACAAACCCAAGAGCGTG
>JAUTBQ010077759.1:0-46023 GCA_032361185.1 Lepetodrilus ovalis
GACATTCGAGCTGTCGCTCCTGCCACAAATAGTTCTATTAATCGCTTTTCTTTGTACTGACTTAATCTACTTTTTCTCATAAGCCTATTCTAAATAATTTTACTTATCTAGGACAGCCCCATGTTTATATCTTAAAATTTAAAAGACATTTTTTAAAAACTGAAAGCTGACTTTTTAAGATAAGTCTTGTATTTTTAGATTATTTAAAAGGCCTATGATTTTAAAAAACCTAATCTATCGTCCGATTGCGGTAGGAATTTTCTTCTTTGGTCTTTCCATTTTAGGATTGCTCTCATTAGAAAGACTTCCGGTATCTTTACTACCTGAATTATCTTATCCTGCCTTACTTGTACAAACGCGTTATCCACAGGGAAATACCGAAGCAATAGAAAAACAAATTACCGAAGTGATTGAGTTACAACTTGCAACAGTAAGTGGAGTTAAGCAAATTTTATCGTCCAGCCAGAATGGTTTATCAACAATAACTATTCTTTTCGAGTGGGGACAAGATATGCTTTTAGCGCAATTAGCCGTCCGAAACAAAATTGCAGCGATGCGTTCAAGTTTACCTGAATTAGCTAACCCTTCAGAGATTTTTTCAATCGATCCAGCTACTCTTCCTCTAATGAAATTGGTCATTACATCAAAGTCTTTTACTTTGCAAGATTTATCAGATTTTTCTCGTCATGTTCTAAAACGACGTTTTGAGCAGTTATCAGATATTGCTCTTGCACAAATCGAAGGAGCGGACGAACGGATCGTTGATATTCGCTTAGATTTAGGGAAATGTCAAAAATATCGCATTGCAATTGAGCGCATTAAAGAAAAGATACAAGCGAATAATGTTTTTCAGCAAGGAGGTATTATAAGAGATGGTTTCTTACGCCTATCCTTACGGATGGAATCTCAGATCCAGAGTTTAGAAGAATTAAAATCTTTAATTCTCTACCAGAAAAAAGGCATGCACATTAATCTCGGTCAGATCGCAGATATTCGTTTTGGAACAACTCCGAAAACGGCATCCATTATTTGGAAAAATCAAGAAGCCATTCAGATTAATATTACCCGTAAGCGACAAGCCAATGCGGTAGATGCATCCGAGGATCTTAGAAAAGTTATCCGACAGTTAGAGTCTGAATTTAGAGATGTCAAAATTGATGTCGCTTTTGATGATTCTGTTTTTGTGGAAGAGTCTATTTCAGCTGTGTTCCAAACTCTACTTTGGGGTTCCATATTTGCTTTTTTTGTTCTATTTATTTTTCTAAAAGAATTGCGATACCCGATTCAGATTTTTATTTCAATCCCAGTTTCTATTTCCATAACATTCATTTTTTTATACATCCAAAAAATATCATTAAATATGATGTCCCTCGGTGGCTTGGCACTAGGAATCGGACTGCTAGTTGATAACTCCATTGTTGTTTTAGAAAATATTGTTCGCTTAAAGAAAGCGGGTGAAACAAAGTTACAAGCAGTATTAAAAGGAACTCAGCAAGTTATTTCCCCTGTTATTGCTTCAACATTAACGACTATTTCAGTTTTTGCACCTTTATTATTAGTGCCAGGCATTGGAGGCGCCGTTTTTAAGGAGCAATCACTTACCATTATTTATTCTCTCGTGATTAGTTTATTTGTTAGTATTTTTCTGCTTCCAATTTTATTTTTTCATTTTGATTTTAAAAGAGAAAAAGAAACAAAAAATCAAATAAAACATAGTCCATTTAACTCTATTAAAAGATTCTTTCTTTGGTCTTTTTGGAGTAGTGTTGAAACTATTCAAATCGTGATCGAAATCCTAAGAATTCATCTTATTTTTGAATTCATTAGAAAAGAGCTTAATATATATTTTCATTTTTACCACCGTTTGCTTGGAAGGCTTCTTAAAAGACCTCGTATTCCTTTAATTATAGGAATTTTCTTATCACTTTTTAGTTTTTGGGCGATATTTCAGTTGGATAAAAGTTGGATTCCAAGATTATCCAAAACTGCAATAGCCATTGAATGTAATTTTGAGTCTGGAATATCTTTAAATTTTATTGAAAAAGAAATGAACCGTTTACAAACATCTATTGACTCAATACTTCATCCGAAACAAATGTTAGTTATGAATGGAAAAGTTTCGCAAGAATTTTCTGATCAAGCTCGTTTACGGGAAGAGAAAGCCTTCTTATATCTCTTTTTTGAGTATTCCGTTAACGCAACTGTCAAGCAACGAATAAATACAATTCTTCGTTTTTTCCCTACTATCTTGGCTGAACAAAAGGCGATTAAAACACCTTTTGAAGTCATTTTTAGTCGCTTTAATATTGACAATACCATATTGCTTTTATCTCCAAATCGTTTTGAATTAAATAGAGCGGCAAACTATTTAAGCCAGTTTCGTGATTTGAAATCTTTACTTCCAAGTAGTTCAAAGCAATGGAAGTTTAAAATAAATCAGGAAAAACAACGAGCATTAAATATTTCCTCTAATGAAATAGAATCAATCTTACAGAGTTTTTCAGATGGCGTGTATAGTGGAAATTTTTCTGCGGAGCAGGATATATTACCCATTTATATCCGAAATAAAGGACCTTTTTCAGAATCAAAAATTGATGAATACACGATCTTTAACGGAGGGAAGGCTTTTTCCTTAGGAACATTTTTGGAGAAAAAAGAAGTTAAGGAAGTATCAAGATTTTTTAAGCAAAATTTGATTTATGTTGCACCTTTTAAGTTTTTAGATGAAAATTTAAATTTGGATAAACTCAATGCACGCTTGGAAGCTTTTCCGTTATCGGAACTTGTTAAAAGTTTTGAAAGCAAGGAAGTACAACATAGCCTTGATTCTCTTTTATGGGTTGCTCTGTTAGCACTTTTGTTGGTTTTTATGATATTGGCGGCTCAGTTTGAATCGTTCAAGCTACCCTTTATTATATTATTCACCATTCCAATGGCACTAGTCGGCGTTGCTGTTACTTTTCTCGTCACGGGAACAGCACTTAGCATGATGGCAATTTTAGGAATGATTGTTTTGATTGGGATTGTTGTAAATGACGCAATTATTAAAATTGATTTTATTGAGCGAGAACGAAAACGAGGTGTTAATCTAACTCAAGCTATTTTAAATGCGGGTGAAAAGCGTTTTCGACCCATATTAATGACTACTTTTACGACAACATTAGCACTTTTACCAATGTTATTACTCAAGGGCGGTGGATATGAATTGCGATTTCCAATGGCTTTAACACTCTTTTCTGGTTTAACTATGGCTACGTTCTTAACACTTTTCTATATACCCTTGCTGTATCAGTTTTTTGTAGGAAGAGCAAATAAATAATACGTGAATGCACGTTATATAAAAAATTCACACAGAACAGTTATCACTATTTTGATACTACGGGCATCCATTCTTACAACTCTACTGTTAATGCTTTAGTTCATCTATTAAACAAACAAATTCCTCATTCATAAAAACGTGGTGAGTCATTTTTATTATTTCTTTAAGTGACTTGTCATAAAATTTAGGATTTTTTTCAATAATTTATTTCGTAACAAAAAAATTTTTAAAAAACACAAAACGGCCTTTCTCTGCTCTCGAAAATATTTAGCAGATATTATCCTCAAGAGCCTTGACTGGGGAGGAAGCTAAGCGAATATAAAATTTTTTTTCATTCAGTCTTTATCATATATATTTTCAAGAAAGGTGAATATTAAGGATAATCATGGAACAAAAAATTGCTATGCTACGAGGTATTAACGTTGGTGGGAAACGAAAAATAGTAATGGCTGATTTAAAAGAGTTATTTGTGAAAATGGGATTTACAGAAGTTCTGACATACATACAAAGTGGAAATGTTCTTTTTAAATCAAATAGTGAGGATAAGAACACGAAACTTGAAGATACAATTGAAAAATCTATTGCAGAAAGGTACGAATTTGATGTGCCAGTAATTATACGAACAGCAGACGAACTGGAGGATTCACTCTTACAGAATCCATTTGCTATAAAGAATGAGATTGAGAGATGTCATATTACGTTTTTAAAAATTTTTCCAAAAAAGGAAAATATAGAAAAGATTAAGGCCTATAATTTTGATTCTGATGAATTTGTGATCTATAAAAAAGATATTTTTGTGTATTACTCGGGGAAATATCATATTTCTAAGCTGAGTAACAATTTTTTTGAGAGCAAGTTGAAGGTTGGGGCGACAACAAGAAATTGGAAAACGATGCTAAAACTTTCTGAGTTACCCCGTTATCTTTAAGGCGTAAAAATTTAAGAAAAAAATAGAAATGCGATTTTAAAAAATGAGATCCTATAAAGAGATAATCAAACCGCAGGAATTTCATTACCTTCTAAGCCATCATCTTCAGTTTTGTCTTCTATCTTTGCATTTTCCTTTATTCTTTCAATTTCCTTGAGACGTTCCTTGTCAGTACGTTTCTCTTTTTTGATAAATTCTTCAAGTTTTTTGCCTTGAATGATCTTTTCAATTTCTTCAGAGACAAGTGTTTCACGCTTAAAAAGTTCACTAGACATGATTTCTAGTATGTGCATGTTTTTTTTCAAAATTTTTTCGGCTTCTTTTTCTGCTCTTGTTATGATAAGATGGACTTCTCTATCAATCGTTTCCGCAGTTTTTTCACTAAAAGCTTTTGTAAAGGAGTTTTGTCCGCTGTCTTTAAAATGAAGGGGACCAACTTTCTTACTCATTCCAAATTCACAAACCATACGTCGAGCAATTTCTGTTGCTTTTTCAATATCATTTCCTGCACCTGAACTAACGTGCCCAAATTTAAGTTGCTCGGCTACACGACCGGCAAGCAACATAGAAAGCTTCCCGTTCAAATAGGTTTCAGATTGTGTAACGACATCATCTTTTGGCATAGACCAAGTGACACCTAAAGCGAAACCACGTGGAATAATGGTGACTTTATAAACGGGATCTTGTCCTTCAATTAGTTTTCCAATTATCGTATGACCAGCTTCATGATATGCGGTTGCTAATTTGTCTTCTTCCTTCATAACGAGAGACTTTCGTTCTAGACCAAGAACAACTTTATCTTTTGCAAGTTCAAAGTCATCCATTTCCACTTTGTCTTTATCGTATCGAGCTGCTAGTAAAGCTGCTTCATTCACCAAATTTGCTAAATCTGCACCAGAGAAACCCGGTGTGCCCATAGCGAGTCTATCTAAATCAATATCATCACTAAGAGGTACATTTTTCGTATGAACTTCGAGAATACCTTTCCGCCCTTTTATATCGGGACGTTCAACCACAACTCGGCGATCAAAACGACCTGGTCGCAACAATGCAGAGTCTAAAACATCAGGTCGATTTGTTGCTGCCATAATAATAACACCCGTTTCTTCATCAAAGCCATCCATTTCAACCAAAAGAGCGTTTAAGGTTTGTTCTCGTTCATCGTTTCCACCACCAAGTCCCACGCCACGTTGTCTGCCAACGGCATCAATTTCATCCACAAAAACAATACATGGTGAGTGTTTGCGTGCTTGTTCAAATAGATCTCTCACACGAGAAGCACCAACACCAACGAACATTTCAACGAAATCGGAGCCGGAAATGGTAAAAAATGGAACCGCCGCTTCTCCTGAAACCGCACGTGCTAATAGAGTTTTTCCAGTTCCTGGAGCGCCAGTAAGAAGAACACCTTTCGGAATTTTCCCTCCCAGTTTTTGATATTTCTCAGGATTCTTTAAAAAATCAACAATTTCCTCTAGTTCTGCTTTTGCCTCTTCTGCCCCTGCAACATCTTCAAAAGTCGTTTTGATCTGATCTTTTGTCAGCATTTGCGCCTTGCTTTTTCCGATAGAAAAAATTCCACCACCGCCACTTTTTCCATTACCCATACCAGCTTGCATTTTTCGAATAAAAATGAAAAAAAGTGCAAAAATAAGAATCCATGGAATTAGTCCAATGAAATATTCCATCACATTTGTTTCACGACCAAGAACACGAATATTGACTTTATTACTGATATGATCTAATTCACTTTGTAAGCCAGCTGGCCAGTTTACCATAAAGTATCGATACTGTCGTAGTCTTCCTGAATTTGGATTTTTATAATCTTGAAGTGAAATAAATTCGCCCTTAAATCGTGCTGTTCTTCCCTCACTTGCTTCATAAAAATCCAATGATTTTACAAGATTTTTATCAACAAGCTTCGTTAACTCTTTGTAATATTCTAAATCAATTCTGTCTTCACCTTCTACGTAGTTAGATAGAACAAAAAATGTTATAAGTAGTCCCAGTGCTAGAAGTACGTGGCGCCCTATTTTATTCCAGTTGAAATCATCATCTGTTTTTTTTGGTTTTTTATCATTTGCCATAAGATCTCACGATTCTTTCTTAAAGTTTACGGTATGTATATCTTTTAGGTTTCTTTTATGTTCAGCAAAATCTAAGCCATAGCCGATAACAAACTTATTCTCAATTTCAAATCCTAAATAGTCAACGTAAACTGGAATTTTATGAGCCCCTGGTTTACTCAGTAATGAGACTACTCTTAGGCTTTTTGGCTCATATTTACCGATGTGTTTTCTCAAGAATTTTAGAGAAAACCCAGAATCAACTATATCCTCAACAACAATAACATTCTTATCTTTTATGTCCAAATTAATATCACTTCGTAAGATTAATTTTTCAGCTCGTAGCTTTTCACCTTGATACGATGATATTTGCAAAAAAGTTATTTTGCAATCCAATTCAATTTCCCGACACAAATCCGCCATAAAAATGAAAGAACCAATTAGAGTACCTACAAGAACAATATCGCGTCCCGTATAATCGTTGCTAATTTCTTGTCCAAGTTCTCTTACACGATTTTGTATTTGTGATTCGTTTAAAAGAATTTTTGTTTCATAGTTTTCGTGACGAAGAATTTTATCACTTTTTTGAATCATGTTGTAATTCCAGTTTTAAAATAGTTTCAGTGGTCTTACTTAACTTGTAGCGATCATCCATTCGATGACCCAACAACCAAATTATACCATTATCATCTTCCAAAACAAATTGTTTTTTCCGCTCTTCTTGTGCAATTTGTTTTGATTTTAAATAGCGATTTAACGATTGCTTATGCCCGAATCCGATTGGGTTAAAGCTGTCGTTAGACATAACTTGGCGCAAATATAGTTTGCCATTAATGTTATCAGCGTCAACAAATTCAATATTCCGATTCGAGTTTATATTCGCTTTCTCAGCAACGTTTATTGTGAATATCATAGACCTTATTTTATATGACTTTCCAATTTCAATTTCAATTTCTTGTCTATCATTGATTTCCAATTTTGAGATAGATAAACAACTAAAGGATTTTGTGATTAAAATTTGTTTCCTTATAAAGATGCGTTTTCCACTTTTTTCATGATGAATGATCTGAAGCAATTTTTTAAATTCGTTGCTATTGAGATGATATGAGATGTTAAAGTACTGCTCCAAGAGTGTTTCTATAAAGACTTTTAGAAAGTCAGAAAAGTACTGTTTTAAGCGATTTATATTCACTTGAAGCGTTTCATTTTCCAGATTTAAGTTGCTAACTTCGGATTTTAACAAAAGATGATCCTCTTTTCGCCAATTTATATTCGATACAGTTTTAAGTAAATTTTTTTCAAAGCCATTTTGGTATCGAGTTCGAATGATCGGTAAAACATCATTTCGCCAGAAATTTCTTAATATGGAGGAATCAGAATTGCTTGTATCACTAATAAAACGGAATTGAAATTTTTTTTGATAAGCCTCAATTTCTACTTTTGAAAGTTCTAGAAAAGGTTTAATAAAAAAGCCATTTTTTTCGGATAATCCATTTATTCCTTGACGTCCGGTACCAAAGCCGATTCGCATTAAAATTGTTTCAATTTGGTCGTCTTGATGATGTGCGGTCAAAATATAATTAGCATTTATATTTTGCCTTAAATCAAGTAAAACCTTTTTACGCAAACGATGTGCAGACATTTCTAAAGATTCTTTATTTTTTTTCATTTCGGATAAAACATCAACTTTTTTAAGATGAAAACCAAGATCTCGAGTATTACATTCTGTCTCAACAAAGTGAGCTACTTTCTGGCTTGATTTTTGAAGCTGGTGATCCACATGGCAAATTGATAGTCGAATATCTAGATTGCTTGAAAGCTTGTGACACAAGTCTAACAATGCCATTGAGTCAATTCCGCCTGAGATGGCAAGAAGAAGTGATTTTCCGGACAAGGAAAATTCGAAAAATTTATTTTTAATTTTCACTTCAATTTGATTTTTTTTGTGTTTGTGGTGCATTAGAGCTTAACTTACTTTGGTGACCTGTTTAATGTAAATTATTAAGATGAGTATTGAAACGTTTAAATGTGGTTATATAACCATCATTGGTCGTCCAAATGTTGGAAAATCGACTCTAATGAATCAAATTTTGGATTTTAAACTCTCAATAGTGAGTCCAAAAGCACAAACAACTCGAAAAAGAATCTTAGGAATTTACAACTCAGATTCTTGTCAGGCTATTTTTTTGGATACACCTGGAATGATAAAACCAAGATATATGTTACAAAGTAAACTTATGCACTATGTTAATACGTCTGTAGATGATGCAGATGTAATCGCACTAATTGTGGAGCCCGAGCATTTTACGGATAAAAAAAATTCATATCGAAATGAGATCGAATATATTTCGAAATTTAAACAAGTTAAGGTTGCTATCATTAATAAAATTGATTCAATTAACCAGTTAGAAAGCTTACCTATAATTGATTATCTGAATACGACTCAATTATTTGATGATATTATTCCTATTTCCGCACTAAAAAATGTTGGAGTTGAGTCACTTGTTTCAATTTTAATTGATAAATTACCTATTGCACATCCACTTTATGATCTGGATTCGCTAACGGAGCATTCGGAACGTTTTTTCGTAGCTGAAATTATTCGCGAACACATATTTAGGCTATTTAAAAATGAAATTCCATATTCTACCGAGGTTGTTATTGATACGTTTAAAGAACGAAAAAATCGAAAAGATTTTATTCAAGCAAGTATTCTCGTTGAAAGGAAATCACAAAAAGGGATTTTGATTGGAAAAGAGGGTGCTAGTTTAAAAAAACTTGGTACAGTTTCACGAAATGAAATTGAAAACTTTTTGGATCGTCCCGTATTCTTGGAGCTATTTGTAAAAGTTAAAGAAAATTGGCGAAATGATTCGGCTAGCTTAGAACAATTAGGATATTGAGTATAGAAACAAACCGTAAAAGATAAAAAATAATTGAACTATTTAATAAAAAAGGAAATAATGCAAAATAGAAAAGCAAAAAATAGGGATACTTTAAATGCCATTCGTCTTATCATGCTTGATTGGGATCCAATGGATTTGTTTATGATGGGACAAGCTGGATTGGAAGAATACGATGAATTTATTCCTGAAATTGTAACATTTTTAAAAAAACAAAGTTCAAGTCAGGAAATTGAAATATATTTATCCGATTTAGTCAAGAATAAAATGGATATGCAGGCGGATACAGATTTAACAAAACAGGCCGCAGAAAAATTGTTTAAACTTTCCTTTTAGCGTAACTAATCGTGCAAGGAATATTTGTTACGGTAATATCTTTGATTTTTACTCTATTTAAAGGAAAATTTGATGGCAAAACAAAATGAGCGATTGCAGAAAGTAGCGTCTCTGGCAAAACGAAAAGGCTTTATTTTTCAAAGTTCTGAAATATATGGAGGCGTAAATGGTGCTTGGGACTATGGACATCTCGGTGTGGAGCTAAAGCGAAATGTAAAAGAATTATGGTGGAATTCTATGGTGCGTCAACATGCTAATATCGAAGGAGTTGACACCTCAATTTTGATGCATCCTTCGGTTTGGAAAGCATCTGGTCACTTAGATGGTTTTAGCGATCCAATGGTTGACTGCAAACAGTGCAAAGCACGTTTTCGTGCTGATCATATTGATGTAAGTAAACCTTGTAGAAATTGTGGCTCAAGAGATACATTTACTGAAGCCAAAGAGTTTAATCTAATGTTTAAAACTCATTTAGGGCCACGTACAGATTCCGCAAGTGATGTTTATTTACGTCCTGAGACGGCCCAAGGTATTTTTGTTAATTTTCATTCCGTTCGTGAGGCTTCTCGACAGAAATTGCCTTTTGGAATTGCTCAAATCGGAAAAGCTTTTCGTAATGAGATAAATACAAGAAATTTCACTTTCCGTTCGCGTGAGTTTGAACAAATGGAAATGCAATATTTTATAAAACCCGGTTCTGAAACAGAATGGATGGAATACTGGAAGAACGAACGCATAAAATGGCATGTTGATATACTTGGTTTGAAAGGAAAAAATCTTCGTTTTAAAGATCATAGGGATGAACTTGTTTTTTATTGTACTGAAGCTTTTGATATTGAATATAAATTTGATTTTAATAAAGACGATCCTTGGGGGGAGTTAGAAGGTATTCATTCTAGAACAAACTATGACTTAACTCGTCACCAAGAAGAGAGTAGTAAAAATTTACAATATACAGATTTGCTTGATGGAAATAAAAAATACGTTCCTTATGTCTTAGAGACTTCGCTCGGTTGCGATCGAACAATTTTGGCACTTCTAATGGATGCCTATGAAGAAGAGCAATTAGAGAATGGTGAAAAACGAACAGTCTTACATTTTGATCCGAAGGTGGCACCGCGGAAAGCATCCGTTTTTCCATTGATGAAAAAAGAAGGTATGCCAGAATTAGCCAAATCAATTGAAAGCGACTTACGAAAAAATTTAAATGTATCCTATGATGATGCCGGCGCAATTGGTAAACGCTACCGAAGAGAGGACGAAAATGGAACACCATACTGCATCACGGTTGATCATGATACACTTGCTGACCAAACGGTTACTGTTCGCGAACGTGATACGATGAGACAGGAACGAATTCATCAGGATCAAATAAAATCGTATCTAGCGGATAAGTTATTTTAGATATTTATTTAAAAGTATGGTTCGTCAAAATTATGTCAGTTGATACAATAGTTTCGGTAACAAGAAACGATTGTATCATCTTAGTATTTAAATACAAGAGGAAATATGACAAAATTATTATCAATTCCATGTCTGTTGGAACAATAAGATTTTCAAACTGGATCCATTTCTTGCAAAAGCCGTCTCGCTTCAATTGTCCAAAAATGGTTTGGAAACTTCAAAATGCATTCTTCCAAGGTTTTGCGTGCAAGAGAATTTTTTCTTTGAATAAAGTATATTTTTGCAATGCGTAGCATCCATTCATCTTTATTCTTTCCTAACACGTTTTTTTCTGCAAGTAAAAGAGCTGAATCAAATCGGTAATACTGCAAGTAAAGTTTAAACTTAAAACGTTCGCCTGAAAGTATAAACTCTGGAAGTATTTTCTCAAGCGAATCAACTACACTAAGGCATTTTCCTACTTGAGAAGTTAGAAAGTAGAACATTGCTTTGGCATACAATTTTTTTGTCATTTTAGTCTTTGCAAAATGAGAAATATCTATCAAAATATTTAAGGCATCATTGAGGTTGGTATTTTTTAGTCCTTTTGAGCTCTGTAAGAGTGCATTTAAGTATCTATTTGAAGATTCACCTTTTAGTAAAGCAATTGTGTTAAGATAAAGAAATTTTTTTCCATCTTTGAAAGCATCACTCACTTTTTTAAATATAGAGTTACTTTTTTTAAAATCCTGCCGGAAGAAAGAAATTCGTCCCAGCTGGAAATTTATTTCGTTACGCAGACCATGGTTTAATTGAGGAGAAGATAAAACAGTACTTAAATATAATTCGGCTTTGTCTAAATTGTTTCGCTGATCTAAAAGGTGTATAGCATAACCTAAATCAAAATTGTAATTAGACGAGTTTTTATGATATAATGAGACACACTGGTCAATATCTATAAAAATTGAATCCCGTTCTTTCCCCAAAGCTTGTTTTGAACGTGCTATCTTTGATTTAAGTAACCCTACGATAGCAGCATTTTGTTGTTTGGAATTAAATTTTATAATGACTTTAAATATTTTTTCTGCTAGTTTATTTTTATTTAATTTCACAAGATCTAACGCCAAATTAAATAAAAGGTGCTCATTTTTCTTATTATTTCTTAGTAAGTTAAAAGCAGATAAGTATTGCTTACTTGAAATCAGCAAATCAATTTTTAATTGTAATTCGCTTTCATTTTTTTCATTCAAAACAACTATCTTTTTAAGAATTGGTTCCTTGGCATCAGGCTTGTTTAGCATTGCGAGGATTTGTTGACGTACATAAGAAAGATTTCTATTATTTATTCGTAGATAGTCAAGGTAACTTAGAAAAGCTTTCTCATAATTTGATGAATATTCATAAACTTGAGCAATACTGGTGGAAAAGATGGACTTATTATTAAGCTTTTTCTGAGCTAGTTTATAAACAGAAATCGCACGTTCAAATAGACGGTGATTAAGCATTTTGTTGCTAATTTCCGAGTATTGGCTAGCTAAAAGTTTTTGCTTTAAAAGGTCATTCCAAGTTTTATAAGCCAATTTTTTTTGATCCATATCAAAATACAAAGAGGCTAGATCGTTTTTTAGTCGAGTTTCGCTTGGGTGTTTTAAGAGTCGAAACTTAATGATATTTATAGCATCCGTGTTTCTCTTTAAGCGAAGTAGAATATCTCGATACAATCGAAAATACTTAATATTATCCGTATATTTTTGGTATAAATTTCGACTAATTGGGGCAGCTAATTTATATTTTCCCGCTTGGTAATAATTGTTTGCGCGTTTATACCGAAAAGAATCTGCTTCTTGTGCAGAAAGAAAAAAAGGAAGGCAAATTATAAGAAAAATACGTGTCATTTATCTACCTTAAATTGACTAATAATTTCATTGCAATAGAATAAACCATCTTTGCTTAAGAAACAAAAATTTTCATTTATATCAATTAAGTTCATTTTTCTAAATTTTTTAATGGAGCTCTTGTATGCTACTTGAAAACTTTGCCCAAGTCGATTTTTAAAATTGCTCAGAGAAATTCCTTCTTTTTTTCTAAAACCAAGCATGATAAGCTCTAGTTGAAGTTCTTCATCGCTTAAATTTTCTGAACCGCTAACAGCTGGTTTATTTTTTCTGATACATTCAATGTACTTTTCAGTAGAGCGAATGTTCCACCAACGCATATTTTTTCCATCAAAAGAGTGTGCTGATGGTCCAAATCCTAAATAGGCTTCATGGTTCCAATATTTTAAATTGTGATGACTTTTCACATTGTTATTTTTTGCGTAATTAGAAACTTCATAATGTTCTAGCCCATGTTTGCCCAAAAAGTCAATTGTAAATTCAAAAAAACATCGTTCCTCATCTTGAGATTTTTCCGATATCTGCCCGCTTTGTTTTAACTTATAAAAAGGAGTGTTTTTTTCAATTATTAAATTATAAGCGGATATATGCTCTGTTCCTAGGTCTATTGCCGTATCTAAATTATATTTCCAATTTTTTAATTTCTGATTGGGTAAGGCATATATTAAATCTATGGAAATATTGTTTAATCCAACATTTCGCGCTGCATATATATTCCGGATGGCTTCATCTGCTGAATGAATACGCTCCATAAAGCTTAATTCGGGCTGAATAAAAGATTGTACTCCAAAACTAATTCGATTAATTCCAATGGATTTAAATCCTGCTAATTTCTCCCGATTAACCGTTCCGGGATTTGCCTCAATACTGATTTCACAATTGCTATCAATTGAGTAATGAGTATGAATTGTTTCCATTATTTGACTTAAGTTCGATAATGCAAGCAACGAAGGAGTGCCACCACCAAAAAATATACTGTTGACCGTTTGTCGATATTCTTTGGACCTTCCTATTATTTCTTTTAGTAATGCTTCAACAAAAGAATTTTCATAAAAAGTTGCATTTGTTGAAGAATAAAAATCACAATATCCGCACTTATGTTGGCAAAATGGAATATGTAAGTAGAGTCCAATAACTGAGTTATTAATATTACCGCCCTTTCCAACATACTTCGTTTAGTTTCAAAGAGTCAGGTGAGAGATTTGCTCCGATTTTTATTTTGAAGACATGCAAGTATAACAATTGAAGAAGGAAAGATAAATTATTTTAATTGCTATAGTTGCTTTTTGTTCCACTAATATTTTAAAAAAAAAATGATAAGATATATTTTGATTTTTCGAAAATTAGAAATACATTCTTGGGCATTTCAGAATAAGGAATCCCGTGAAAATCGGGAACTGTCCCGCAACTGTAATCGATGACGAACTTTCATGACAATAGTCACATCACTGTACTTTATGGATGGGAAGGTGGAAAGGGAGAATGATTCGTAAGTCAGGATACTTAGAAGTGCGAAACAAATACATTGTAGAGAGATAGAAAAATTTTATCTTTTTGCTCGTATTTTTTCAGCGAGGTACTGATGAGATTTGTTTTTCTTGGTCTATTTCTGGCTAATTTTGCATTATCGCAAAAAGACATCCAACTTTATTTCTTTGATAAGCAAAGTAAAAAAGCAATTAATGATATTATTTTGGAAATTGCGGACAAACGATATTATAGTTTATCAAATAAGTTTTCTTTTGATGTGCATTTTAGAAATCAAAATATTCGTATCTCTCACATTGCGTATATTGATAGTTCATTTACTCTAGATAACTCTTCCTCTATTTATTTAACAAAACGAATATTTTCATCACTTGAAGAAATAAGTATCAAAAATTTGAATTATGACTCACAGATCTCAATTTCAGGCGTATATGAGAATAATATCAATTTAAACCAAGCGCTAAGTGAACATAGTTCGGTTCAGTTTTCATCGTATGGGCAAGCGGGGAGTTTATCCGAGTTTAAATTTAGAGGTTTACCTGCATTACATTCCAAAATAATGATTGATGGAATTCCTTTAAATAATTTCCAAAATGGCTCTTTTAATACTGTAAATACCAGTTTACTAGGAATTGATAAAATTTATGTCTATGGGGATGGTGAAAACATTCTTTTGCCTGTTGATGCAATTGCCGCAGCTGTAAACCTTAAGCCAAATGATTTATTGAAAAACTATGTACATATAAATTCATCAATTGGTTCATATCGGCGTTATAAAAATCAGGAAGAATTAAGTTATAGTATCGGAAAAGTAGCATTTTATTTTGGTAATGTTTACCGTTATTCTAGAAATTATTATCCATATCTTCGTAATTATACGGATATCGGATATCGTAACGAAGCAGATTATCAAAACTCAGAAAAACAATTTCGTTTAGATTATTATTCGGAGCGATACGAACTTTTTTATACATGGAAATTTAATCAAAATGATGTTGGTATTCCAGATGGGAAAATTGGTGAAACCGAGGAATTTCGTATGGGTACTTCAAGACAAGAAGATGATTTTATCTTTCACTTGTTGAAAGCTAGATTTTTTCTAAGTCCAAATTTTAGTTTAATTTCAAAACTCTCTTATCAAATTCAAAAATTAGTTTACGCAAAAGTCGGAAAATACAAAAATAACATGCTCTATTTTAACAACCAAATTGAATATGCTTTTTCCGAGTCTTTACTTCTCTCAACTTTAATTAGTTTTCAAGATGGTAGATTACGTTCAATTGCTTCATCGAAAGTTTTCAATATGGAACGGGATATTCTAAGCGTATCATTTAAAGCAAATTATAGTTTCCTTAAAAAGTTTAATGCTGCAGTCAGCATACGAAAAGAGTTTTATACTGGCACGTTCAAAAATATACCTGCGGTTACAAAGTTTAACTTAAAATATGCTGCTTTTGCTTGGCTATCTTTTAGGGGAAGTATAAATAATCACTATCGGAGTCCTACTTTTAACGAGCTTGCATTTCCAAATGCAGGGAATCCGAATTTATTACCTGAGTTTGCATACTCAAGGTATTTCTCCACAAAAGTTACAAGTGATAATATCGTATTACAGTTAAATTATTTTAATAAAGTAATTGATAATTTTATTTCTTGGGAGCAGATGAACGGAAGTTTAACAGCTTTGAACATCAAATCGTATCAGCAAGAAGGTATTGAAACGAGCCTTCAATTTAAGTATAAATCATTTTATTTAAATGCTCAGTACACTTACAACCATTTTGTGAATGATAAAGAACAGCAATATTATTATGTGCCTTTACATCGTTATCGTCTGAGTGCGGGCTATCGTTCAAAAAACAGTTCAATTCATCTTGTTTATAAGTGGAATGATGAGTTTTCAATTTGGGGGCAAAGAAAAGCACATCCCCGAGAAAATATAATTGATGTTCTGATTGAAAGTAAATTGCCATTTTTACAATTTTCGTCTTTTTCGAGTCATGTATATGGTAATTTTTACAATATATTGAATATCAAATCTCCAGCTTATATCCCTTATCCAAAAGCAAATTTTAATTATGATATTGGAATTAAACTGAATTACAAACTAACACAATAAGGAAAACTATGAAACAAATCTTTAAACTATCAATAATACTTCTTTTTATAGCTTGTGAGAGTGTTGACAATGTAAAAGAAGTTGAAATAAGTACGGGCTATCTATTTGGTGAACAAGGTAAGCAATCATTTTTAAGTTACTATGACATCAAAAAGGATAGCCTAGAGGAAAATGTTTATTCTTCAAATAACAAAGGAAGTATTTTAAGTGGCTATCTTCAAGATATTTCGAGTGATGGAGAGCTCATATTTTTAAGCTTGCAAGGTGAGTATAATACAGGTAGGGGGCGAAAAATAATTGCTCTAAATAAAGAACTAAAAGAGCTAGGAAATACAGATATTGGACCAAATGGATACAATTTGTGGTATCATTACCCTCGTCGTGATGAAAAATTATTTGTAACATATTATTCTAGTTCAAAGGGTTTTGAGTTACAAGTCTTAAACTATGCAAAATCAAATACGAGTATAACTTTTTCTGAAGGAAACAATTATCACTTTATTGTAAAGGATTATTCAGGAGGAAAACTTTCCTTTTTGCACGATCTAATTTTGACTTATGGACCTGAACTTATAGAAATTGTTAAGGATGGATCATTCCAGTTAGTCGATACGCTTCGTACTTCTGGTGGATTAACACATGCAGTTTCTTTTCAGAATAAATTTTATGTTTCTTTTATGATCTTTAATAAAGCGGATGCATCGGGTAATCAAAGTTTCAAAGCTGGGGGAATGTATGTTGTTAATAATGCGGGTCAATTAATTGATACTGTTAAAACAAATTATGGTATAGTTAAAATGTATGTATCGGGAAATAAATTGTATGCCTCCAAATGGGTTCTTGATTCCAAAAAAAGCTTGAACTGGTCAACGACGTATCAAAATTTAAAAACATATATCGTCGAGTTTGATTTGAAGCTTCAGGCAAGGGAATTATTTGAAAACTCGAAACTAAAAGGTCTATCTAGTGGCTATCTAAATTTTGCTTTTGATGCAAATAAAAAATATTTTATTATTCCAAACGGAGCATTTAGTAACGATATATCTACAGATGTTGTTGACATGGCAGGAAATATTTTAAAAACATTAAATCATAGTGCTCAAGTAATAGCTCCACTTATTTTAACAGAAAAAAAATAGTTTATATAAAGAGTAACGGGTTAAACGTCGTTACTCTTTTACTTATTACTTCTTTCTTTGGCAGTTTCTCTTACTTCTTTTGCAAATTTGGGGTAGTGATCTAGTATATGATGAAAATCTTTACTTGTTAATTGCATTAATTCACAAAAGGTTCTACTACGTATGCTAGCAGAACGCTTTCTATTACCTAGTAGAGCCATTTCACCAAAAAAGTTTCCTTCTTTCAGCGTTGCAAGCGATATTCCTTCGGGATGGGACAACACTTCTACCATTCCACTATTGATAAAATAAATTCCACCAGAGTCATCATCACCATATTTAAAAATATAATCATCAGGGACAAAGACAACCGTTTTTAGGTTAAATACAATTTCCTTAATACATGCATCCTCTGCATGTTCGAAAATGGGTACTTTTTGAACAAAACTTTTCCTTAGTATTAATTGTAACTCATTTTGGTAACTTTTTGGCAATTCACTTAAAATAGAAGATTCGCTCTGAATAAGTTGTTTATCCCAAATAAATTCGTAATAATCGTTAATTTTTTTTTGAATATCACGGGGGACCTTTTTATACTTTAAATATGCATTTATAGATTGTACTTTATTACGATACTGAACCTTTGTAAGGTTAAGATTAGCAAATAAGCTTACAATATTACCGATAATATATGCGTATAATCCAACACCCATATACATAACAAAATTTGTAAAAAGCATTTGGCTAAGTGTTTTTGGTACGATATCACCATATCCAATGGTTGAGAGTGTTGTAATAGACCAATAAACTGCTACAACATATTGCTTAAAAATATCATGGTATTCAACACTTGGTAAAAGTAAAAGCCACCCACACGCTACTATATGTGTAAATAAGCTCACACCAATAATAAAATAAAAAATTTTAATATAACCAGGGTCTAAAAAATCAATATTTAATACTTTCTGAATGAAGCGAGAAATATGGGTTAGGCGAAAAAGGCGAAATAATTTAATGAGCATATGAAGTTGTAGTAGTAGCAGTATTTTATTATCTACATCAATGAAATAAATGATAATGAAATCAAGCGGTAAAGCAGCAAGGGAATCAATTATAAACCAGGTTTGTAAATACTTTTTGACAATAATGGCTCTTTTTTTAATATAGCGCCCATTTTTAAAAACACCTGTGTTAAAATTTACTAGAATATCAAGATTAAATATTAGCAATGCTAGATAGTCAAAAAAAATTTCAATGGGTGATAACGAGTATCTAAGCGAAACATGTAAAGGAATGATAATTGCTGTATAAAGAATTGCGAAAACGATGAGTAAATCCCAGAGAAAACGATTGTTTTTTTTCGGATTAAAAATTGGTATGGAAAACATTTTATTCTACCTAGTCGTGAAAGAAAAATGAAAATGTATAGGAAAAATTTTACAAAATAGAAAGTATCTATAAAAATAAAATTTTAGAAATCATATTTTAGCGTATTCACATTTAGTTCTAATTTTACTATAGATCTAAAATGGAAAGTTTTTTCAAAGCTTTTTAAAAAATATTGAATTAAATCATTAAGTGATATAGCGAAGCGTTTTAAATCAAGAAATGCGGAGACCTCCTTCAATTCATTACGAAAAATATATCTGCTATTATCGCTAATACTAAGATAATTAAGTAGATCTAAATGCTCATCTCCTAACAAAATTGAACCATGTTGTAAGATAGCATTCGGATAGATTCTTTGAGCAGAACCAATTAATTTTTTTGCTTTTGCTTCAACTTCATACTGGGCGCTTGAAGCGAAGCACGAAAAGGTATCCTTTTCGTGAAAAGATGTAGAACAAATTTTTTTTGAATTTTTTAATTCACTGGTTACACCCAAAGTGTTAATAGCCGCTGAAAAAGAATGGTGAACCTGGCGATATAAATCAAACTTGGATATCAATTCTTTTGGATAAATAATGGCGTAGCTTAATTCGTTGGAATGAAAGACAGCACGACCACCAGTTGGTCGCCTAATGATATCATAACCATCTTGTAGGATTTTATTCCGTAAAATGAGATCTTGATTTTGATGATATCCGATACTTATGCAGTATGGTTTCCATTTGTAAAAACGAAGAATAACGCGTTTATAATTTTTAAATTCTGAAGCCAAATGATGATCGATGGCCATATTTTCTTTCGCTGAAAATGTACCGAAAGGGAAATAATACCAGTTATCGACGTTTAGCACTAATCATTCCCCTAGTACTTTTCCGAATAAAATCAAGAATGATTTTGATTTCTGTGGTAGATTCAAATGAATTTTTAATGGCTTCAACGGCTTCTTTTATCAGGAAATTGGATTTATAGAGTAAGCGATATGCTCCATATATATCACGTATCACATCTTTTTTAAAACCTTGTCGATGTAAACCAACGCGATTTAAGCCACCGTAAACAAGCGGGTCACCCATTGCTAAAATAAATGGAGGTACATCCTTTGGAACTCGATAGCCTCCACCAATAAAAGAATGGGCTCCAATTTTAACAAATTGATGGACAGGAACTAAGCCGCCGATTGATGCATGATAACCAATTTCAACATGTCCCGCAATTTGAACACCATTTGCTAAGATGACTTTGTCTTCAACAAGAACATCATGAGCTAAATGAACATATGCCATAATGAAACAATCTTTTCCAACCGATGTTTTTTTATGATAGTCCGTTCCACGGCTTATTGTTACAAATTCACGAATGATACTTCGATCGCCAATTTCTACTGTTGTCGATTTATCTTCATCCTCATAATTAGTGACTTGAGGTAAACCAGAAATTACAGAAGATTGATGAATAGTAACATTATTTCCTAATCGTGTTCCATTAAGTAAAGAAACATTATTGTGAATAATACAATTATTGCCTACGAGAACATCTTCATCAATTAAAGCAAATGGACCAACTTGAATATTTTTTCCTAACTTTGCTTTTGGATGAATGATAGCAGACGGATGAATTAAATTGCTCATGCCTTGGTTCTTTCTTTATCGACAATTGAAGCCATAAATTCCCCTTGGCATACAATACTCCCATCTACACGAGCGACACCTTTCATTTGGAAAGTATTATGTCTTTGCTTTTCAAGTTTTAGTTCCATTACCAACTGATCACCCGGTTTTACAAGTTTGCGAAATTTTACATTATTCATTGTCATAAAAAAGACTAATTTTGTATCTGGGTTATCTACTGTATTTAAAGCCATAATACCACCAGTTTGCGCCATTGCTTCACAGATCAATACACCAGGAAAGATAGGTCTTTCAGGAAAGTGTCCATTGAATAACTCTTCGTTACAGGTCACATTTTTAATGCCTACAATTCGTTTTCCCGCGTCAAATTCTGTAATTCGATCGACAAAAAGAAAAGGATATCTATGTGGTAAAATTTTTTTAATGGCTTGGCTATCAAAAACAAGTTTTTTTGATAAGGATCCTTGATAGGTCTGCTTGATTTGTTGGTTTTTATAAATTTTTCGAAGTTCTTTTATAATACTAATATTTGATTGATGGCCTGGTCGCGCGGCTAAAATATGTCCCTTTATCGGTGCGCCCACCAAATATAAATCGCCTAATAAATCAAGGGCCTTATGACGACAAGGTTCATTTGGATAGCGTAATTGAATGTTGTTAATGATTCCATTTTTGCCAACAAAAATATCCTTATCAATATTTAGCATCTCTTTAATATCATCTAGTTCACCTTCAGTGACGTCACTATCAACGATACAAAGTGCATTATCAATACTTCCTCCTTTGATCAAGCCCTGGCTATGAAGAAATTTAATTTCATTTATAAAACAGAACGTACGAGCAGGTGCGAAATCGGTCTCAAATTCGTCAACGATATCAAACATTCCGGTATGTTGGTTACCAATTACTGGATTTTTATAATCTATCATTACTGTAATTCGATATTTCTCAGATGGCAAAACAACTATTTCGGTGCTTTGTTTATCATTTTTAAAGTTCATATTTTCATCAATATGAACATAATTTCGTTCCGCATTTTGTTCAATAATATCGGCGGCTTTCAAAATGCGAACAAATTCAATTGAAGAACCATCCATAATGGGCGGTTCTGAATTATTTATTTCCACAATGCAATTATCAATTTGCATTCCTGCTAAAGCAGCCATCACATGTTCAATTGTATAAACAACTACGCCATCTTTTTCAAGATTTGTTCCTCGTAACGAAGAGCTTGTGCTATCTTCTTTAATAAAATCAATCAGCGCAGGTATTTGAGGGTTTCCATCTAAATCGGTGCGGACAAAAATAATGCCAGTATTTTCTTTAGAAGCACGAAACGTTAATTTGCATGAGTTTCCAGTATGTAATCCGACGCCCTCTATTGAAACAGGATTTGTAATACTTTTTTGCTTAATTTTCATATGATTTCTTACTTAATTGTTTCTTCATTTCATTGAGTTCTTTTTTCAATGTACGAAAATCTTTTATAAGCTGGGGGAGTTTTGACTCTGCTGCATAGATTCGTTTGAAATCGCTACTACTCCGGTGCGGTTGCCCCATTAAAAGTTGCTTATCAGCAATATTCTTGGTTATAAAAGTATTTGCAGCTATTTGATTTTGATTTCCGATTATAATATGATCTACAATTGAAACATTTCCACCAATTTGGTTCCAGTGTCCTATTTTGGTTGAACCGGCAACAGCGCAAGATGCCGAAAGAACATTATACTGACCCATTTCGACACCGTGACCAATTTGGATTAAATTATCCAATTTTGTTCCTTTTCCAATGATAGTATCTCCAATTGCAGCGCGATCGACCGTCGTATTTGCCCCAATTTCAACATCATCTTCAAGAACCACACGTCCAATTTGAAGTATTTTTTTAAGTCCATGTGGAGGGTCAGCTACATAACCAAAACCATCAGCGCCAAGTGTAACTCCTGCATGTAATGTAACGTTGTTTCCAATCTTACTATGTTCATCAATTGAAACGCTTGAATAAGATCGAAAATTATTTCCTATCGTGCAATTATTCATAATAACGGTATTCGGATAAATAATGGCTTTTTCGCCAAGTATAACATTTTTTCCGATATAAACATTAGCAGAAATAGCCGCATTCTTACCTATTTTTGCACTGTTTTCAATAACGGCACTTGCATGAATTCCATCAAAAGGAACTCGCTGCTTGTAAAAGAGAGAAAGCACTTTGGTATATGCATGAAGCGGATTCGAAACCTTAATGTATGGGATTTCCGACTCAGACATAATATTTAGATCGATTAAAACGGCTGAAGCCTTACATTTTTTTAAAAAAGGCTTGTATTTAGGACCGGAAAGAAAGGTAATCTTATTTTTAATACCATGATCAATTTTACATACCCCATTAATTTCAATATTCGAGTCTCCCACAAGCTCACCATCTAGATATTCTGCAATATCGGATAGCTTCATATTACTTATTATCTTTCTTTTTGTTCATATAGCTGATAACGTCTTCAGTAAAATCAATACTTCCACTTGCAAATAATACTATAGATTGTGTGTTATCTAAAACAAGATCGATTCCACGATCTTTTGCAACCACTTCAATTGCTTTTAAAACTTTGTTTATAAGTGGTTTTCTAAGTTGTTGTGTTTTAATGTACATTTCACCGTTGGGATTGAGTAACTTTTCACGCTCATAATTTGCAATATCCTGACGTTTTCTTTCAATATTTTCTAAACTCTTTTTACGCTTCGCATCCGTCAAAATGAGTTTTTGGCGTTCAAATTTTTTCTGAAGCTTAACAAATTTTTTCTGAAGTACGGTTAGTTTATTTTTGTATTCTAATCGAAGAGCCTTAATTTTGTTCAGGACTATTTTTGCTTCTTCAACCCCGTGAAGAACTTTTTCTGAATTGACATAGCCAATTGTTTGTGAATTTATTTGGCTTACAAACAATATGAAAAGAAAAATCCATCGTCTATTTTTCATTATTTTACCAGATAGTTTTATTTATTATTTTTCTCAAGATAATTTTTTACATCCTTTGTAATGTCAAGTGATTCACTGATTGCAATAGTAACCGCTTTATCTAAAACAATATCTAATTTTTTAATTTTACGAATTTTTTCAATTACCGTTCGTAATTTATTTTGAAAAGGAGCCATTAAATCTTGCACTCGTTGGGAAAAAATTTGAGAATTCGTCCGATCAAATTGTTGAATGGCTTGTTCTTTTTCAGCAATCTTTTGAATCAATTCTTTTCTTTTTGCATCAGTCAAAATAAGCTTAGATGTTTGATATTTATCACTCAGATCTCTGTATTCATTAATCAAGCGTTCTTTCTTGTCTTTAAATTCTTTCTCAATCGCTTTTGTTTTTTTCTTTAAAGCTTTTGCGTCTTTTAATTGACTAGAAAGTAGTTGCGAATCAACAATTCCAATTTTTGCTTGCGATATAAGCGTGAACAAGAATCCGGTTAGCAGGAACATCATTAATTTGTTTGTTTTCATTGTCGTTTATCTCCATGTATTTTAATAAATCTTAGTCATTTAACATAAGTGATACTTTAGAATCTTCCAAATTGAAAGTGAAACTCCCACTTAGGTGAAGTATCAAGATCAAAAATATTTTTGTATCTATCAAAGCCATAGCCAACATCTAATCCAATAATTCCAACAAGTGGCATAAATAAACGTATACCAACGCCTACGGAACGTTTCAAATTAAATATATCGAAACTTGCAGGATCCTTCCACACGTTACCACTTTCAAGAAATATAATTCCAAAAATAGTTGGGTTCGGTACAATCTGAAAACGA
This sequence comes from Lepetodrilus ovalis, assembly GCA_032361185.1. Classification (NCBI taxonomy): domain Eukaryota; kingdom Metazoa; phylum Mollusca; class Gastropoda; order Lepetellida; family Lepetodrilidae; genus Lepetodrilus; species Lepetodrilus ovalis. The sequence continues at coordinate 24,383 of JAUTBQ010077759.1, forward strand.
AGTTCATTTGTTATTTTAAACATCGCATCACCTCCAAGTGAAATTGATCGTCCATAGCTACTATTTGTCATAACTTCAGCATCTCCGACGCTTCTATCTACATAACCACGTAGGCTTTCTGTTCCGTAAGACAAACCACTTCCGCCCATATGAAATAAATCGTTTGGTAAAAGCAAGTCATCTATTCCATAACGAGTTATAGCACCCATTTTGATGTTGGTATGGAAGATAAATCCACTAAATATGGGATAAAATAGTTGTGTATTAAAGACACTCTTTAGATAATTTTTGTCACCGAAATTCCATTCTGTAGAAAGGGTATATTTCGATCCAGCGGTTGGAAACTCGGCATTATTTCGAGAGTCACGAGAAATATTATTACTTAACTTCGTTGTATATAAAGTTCGACCTTCTGCTTTACGGAAAAATGAGTAGGTTTTTAAGTAATAATCTTCTACATCGCTTAATTTTGAAGCAGAGAACTGGAGTGATACGGAAGTTCTAAAAAAATTATCTGGCCACATTAATCTTTTACCTAATGTTAGCGAAGCACTTAACCGGTCTTCGTTATAGGGGATATATCGAGTACGACGACGGGATCGCCGGCTTCCATCATTTTTACGTGTGCGGGAATAATAGATACTAGCTCCTAACAAAGTGGGTCTATCATTAAACCAAGGTTCGGTTACACTAAGTGAATAAATTTCTTGAAATCCACCAAACTGAGTGTTTATTGCCAGTTGCTGTCCTGCCCCCTCTTGAAAAGGATTGCTAAGTGAAAAATTATTGAATGAAAGCCCGATACTACCTACTAGACCATCCGATTCGGAATAACCAATTGACGCATTTGCCTGATCCGTAGATTTTTCCTGTATGTCAAAAAGTAAATCAACTTCATCTTGCGAGTCTTGTATAATTTTAACGTCAGGTTTTACGAGTTGAAAATAATTTAGGCGCATCAGATTACTGACAGAGCGAATTATTTTTTCTTGGCTAAATTTTTGCTTTGGATAAATTTTTATATCCCGTCGGATTACTTTTTCATTTGTTTTTGTGTTCCCTTCAATTCGGATTCGGTTAATACGTACAACAGATTGTTCGTTAATTCGGTATCGAATATTTACAGTATCGGTACCAATAATTTCTTCACTAGGTGTCACTCGTGCGAAGAGATATCCTTCGTTATAATACAATTCCGTTATTTTTTTCTTTGCTTCTTGAAATTTGTCTTCGCTATAAGGTTTTCCTTTTTGAAGATTCATTTGATATAAAAAATCCGCATCCGAGAGCACTTTATTTCCCTGGAAACTCACATCGCCAAAAAAGAATTGGTGTCCTTCATATATCCAAATATCAATATACATATCCTCTTTATTATCTGAGTAGTAAATACTATCTCGGACAACAGTGCCGTTTCTGAAACCTTGGTTTTGAATAAATTTTGTGACTAAGTTTAGATCTTCTTTATATTTTGCTTTATCAAAATCGCCACCGAAACCTAGAAAACCATTCTCACTTGTTTCTTTCATTGCCGAAACAAGGTCGCCTTCCTTAAGCGTTTTTTCACCAAAGATACGTATCCGTTTTACTTCAACTTCCGAACCTTCGTTTATTGTTATATCAAGACGAACTCTGTTTTTCAGTAAATTTACAGTATCGATATTTACAGTAGCAAGCAAATAACCTTTAGTTTTATATGCTCTTAGAAGTTTTTGTTTTGCTTTGTAGAGCTTAAAGGGAGTAATAATCATGCCCGGAAAAAATTGAAGATGTTTATCTACATCTTCCTTATCGAATTCACTGTTTCCTTTTAAAACAAAGTTGTTTAATCGAGGATATTCGCTAACTCGAATGATAATATCAACTTCACTAACGGATGAAATATCTTTTGCAAAAATCTGAATTTTGTTCCACTGTCGTAACTCCCAGAGATTTCGAATAGCACGTTGAATATCGAAACCCGTTATTTCTCTCCCGACATAGAGACTTGAATTTATGCGAACAGTACTTTTATCTGTTCTGTAGTTTCCTTCAACCGCAATTGAGCGAATTACCAATTTGGATTGTTGTGCTGATAAAACTACGAGAAAGAAAAGAAGAATAAAACAGTGTTTCAAATAGCCTCCGACTATGCTGAGATAAAAAAGAGCGAAAAAATAAGAAAAAAGCTTTATTTAATCTACTTTAATATTTTCTGAATTTAGTTCAATTTCTGGAATATGTTCTATAAAACTGTGGAGTTAAAAAAAAGTTTCGATAAATTTTCGATTTGAATTGCTCCGAAGCGAGGTTTATAAATAATGGTACCTTTTAAGATGTTTTTCCGTTTCTCTAAGTAGCATTGATTTAACTATTTTGAAACTTTTTGCTTCGATTCGACAACCCGACGCTTTTTCATGCCCACCACCAAGAAATGCTTCTGCGAGAGTACGTGCGTTTAGATTACCGCGTGAGCGAATACTGATCTTAAATAGACCTGATTTTGGCTGACGAATGAAAAAACCAACATGGCTTCCCCTAATTTTTGTAGTAAAATCTGTTAGTTCCTCAATTTCACCCGATGGATTTCGATTTGTCTCGACTTTGTCTAAATAGATAATTCCGACCTGTCCATTAAAAAAGCTTTCTATGTTGGCTAAACCTTTTCCAATTGTTTGAAGGGCGGAACTAGAATTTTCACTGAACATTTTTATATAAGATAGTTCAACATTCGCTCCTTTCTCAAGCATTTCGGCAGCAATTTTAAAATCAATTGTTTTCGTATTCTGGTAGCTAAAGCGACCCGTATCGTACATTAAGCCGGATAAAACAGTTTGAGCAAGATCCGAGTCGTATTGAATATCCAATTCCTTAAAAATTTGATATAGGAGGCATGTGGTAGAACTGGATTCAAGTTCGATCCAAGAAAGCGAAGCAAAGCTATCATCGTCGGGGTGGTGATCAATTTTTACAACATGTTCTCGCTCTGGAAGTAACGTTGCTACATCGCCCATTCGTTCAAGGCTAGGTGTATCACAAATAATGGCTGAATGTGGTACGAAATCGGAAGTGTTTTTTACACATTCTATTTTTTCAAAATGTTTTAAGAACGAAAATCTTTCGTCGGGGTATTCATCATGAAGAATAATACGATATGACTTATTTAGCTGATCCAGAACCTGTGCAACGGCTAAAGTTGATGCAATTGCATCTCCGTCGGCATTGACGTGACAAGAGATTAAATAATTATTATGTACTCGGATAAAATCCGCAATTTTTTTTGTAATCATTTTAAAAGTTTATAACAAGGAAAGATAAATCCAAAGCATCTAAAATACAATAAACAGTTTTCCTAATTATTATGGAAATCTTATTTAAATCTTCTTTTGGCTTGTGAAATGAATTATATTCTATTCTAAGCTTAGTTAAAACATCATAAAATGAGGAGACATGATGAAAAAACAATTGATCATTATAGTGGCTGTTTTACTATCCGTTTCATGTGAGCAGGAGAACCAAATGTTAGCACCACCAGTGGCAAAAAAAATAAAAAAAGAATTAACAATTCATGACGACACAAGAGTTGATAATTATTTTTGGATGCGTCTAAGTGATGAACAAAAGCGTGCTGAAAAGCCAGATTTGCAAACTCAAGATGTATTGAATTATTTAAATGCGGAGAATGCGTATAGCAAGGCAAAAATGAAGCATACGGAAAAACTTCAAGAGAAAATTTATCAAGAAATTATTGCTCGAATAAAAAAAACAGATGAATCTGTTCCATACAAAAGTAATGGCTACTTTTATTACTCTCGCTTTGAAAAGAAAAAGGAGTATCCGATCTATTGTCGAAAAGCCAAATCAATGCAAGGAAAGGAAGAAATTCTTTTAAATGTTAATGAAATGGCTAAGGGACATGATTATTGCCAAGTTCGTAGTTTACGCGTTTCTAGTGATAACAAAATTTTAGCTTTTGGTATAGATACGGTTAGCCGCCGCATTTATACAATTCAATTTAAAAATTTGGAAACGGGTGAAATGTTTTCTGATAAAATTATTAATTCTACAGGTTCAATAGCTTGGGCAAATGATAATAAAACGGTTTTTTATACCGTGAAAGATTTGAAAACGCTACGTGCTTATAAAATTATGAAACATGTTTTAGGTAGCTCCTCAAAGGCTGATAAAATAATTTTTGAAGAAAAAGATACACAGTTTAGTTCCTACGTTTACAAAACAAAATCGAAAAAGTACATCATTATTGGTTCATCAATGACCGAGTCTAATGAATATCGCTTTGTTGATGCGAATAGACCTAATAATAAATTTAAGATTTTTGAACTGCGTGAAATGGGACATGAATTTAGCATCGATCATTATGCGGATAAATTTTATATTGTAACGAATACGGATAAGGCAAAGAATTTTAAATTAATGTCGACATCAATTAGGCATACAGAGAAGAAATATTGGAAAGATGTTCTTCCGCATCGTAATGATGTCTATCTCTCAGGAATCGAATTGTTTAAAAACTATTTGGTTGTTCAAGAGCGAAAGAACGGATTATTACAAATTCGGGTAAGATCATGGGACAAGGAAACAGACTACTACCTCGACTTTGGCGAAGCAAGCTATGCGGCATATTTATCAACAAACCTTGATTTTGACACATCCATTTTACGTTATTATTATACGTCCATGACAACTCCTGGAACAACCTACGATTTTAATATGGTGACAAAAGATAAAAAACTTTTGAAGCGGCAAGAAGTTGTTGGTGGTTACAATCCGGGTGAATATAAAACCGAGCGTCTATATGCCCGTTCGAAGGATGGTAAAAAAGTCCCGATTTCCTTGGTTTATAAAAAATCGCTTAAAAAGGAAACTGGAAACCCACTTTTACTTTATGCATATGGCTCATACGGAAATTCAATTGACGCGAGTTTTAGTTCAATGAATTTAAGTTTATTGAATCGCGGTTTTGTTTATGCGATTGCCCACATTCGTGGTGGTCAAGAAATGGGACGAGATTGGTATGAAGAAGGCCGCTTGATGAACAAAATGAATACATTTACAGATTACATTGCTTGTGCGGAATATTTGTTAGAAAAAGAATATACGAATTCATCGCAATTATTTGCTTACGGTGGAAGTGCGGGTGGACTTTTGATGGGTGCGGTAGCCAATATGAAAGGAATGATGTTTAAAGGAATAATTGCGGCTGTTCCATTTGTTGACGTTGTTTCAACGATGTTAGATGAAAATATTCCCTTGACCACCTTTGAGTTCCGTGAGTGGGGAAATCCAAAAGAAAAAGATGCTTACTTCTACATAAAATCTTACTCGCCGTATGATCAAGTTGGAGCAAAGGATTATCCCAATATGCTTATAACAACAGGGTATCATGATTCACAAGTTCAGTATTGGGAACCCGCGAAATGGATTGCGAAGCTTCGAGATATGAAAACAGATAAAAATCTTTTAATTCTGGATTGTGATATGGAAACGGGACATGGTGGAACGACCGGACGTTTTAAGCATTATAGAAAACGAGCACTAAATTTTGCTTTTTTACTGGACTTACTTGAAATAAAAGAGTAAAACGTTTAACACATTTGAGAATACCGAAAAGGTGATAAAATTTTTAGGTATTCACGTAGAGATAAATTAGAATGATATATATCCTTATTTTTTTGCAATTAAGCACCGTAAAAATACTTGATTTACAAAAAGGAAAAGGTAATGTTGCCGATTACGGAGCAACGCTTACCGTCCATTACAAGGGATTTTTAAAATCGAATGGAAAAGAATTTGATAACTCCTATAAAAAAGGAGAAGCAATTGTAATTGTACTGGGCAAAAGTTCTGTAATTGAGGGTTGGCATTTAGGTTTATTGGGTGTTCAGAAGGGCAGTATTCGCCGACTTATCATACCTCCGAAATATGGCTATGGAGCGCAGAATTTACCGAATATTCCGGCTAATTCGACGCTTGTGTTTGATGTGGAAGTTCTTGATTTAAAAATGGGAGATCATGGTTGGGAAATTCCTAAAGATATGCTTCCGAATAAAAAGGAACATGTCATTTATTACGACTTGGAAATAGGCAATGGAGAAAAGGCAAAAAAAGATAACAAGGTAAGCTATCACTATAAATTATATGATAAAAACAAAATGTTACTTTATAACACGAGAAAAAATAATAAATTGGAATCAATTCGCCTTGGAGAAAAAAAACATATGATACAAGGTTTAGAAAACGCGCTGTACGGTATGAAAGTTGGTGGTAAACGAAAGCTAATTTGTAATGGTCCTTTTGGAAATAAAGACGACTTATTTATTTTTGATTTAGAACTTATCAAGGTGGAGTAAAAAAATGACTATTTAATTTTTATATGTTATAAATTTTATTTAGTGTTTAAGGCTTTATTATTTGCTCCTCTTCAATACTTTACTTTCCAAGCTTTCTATGGGGGGTCATGCGTACTGGATGCTCTGGATGATGTAGTCACCTAAATTTTGCTTGAATGAAGGCACTATACCAAATTGCAAATTAAAAAATAAAATAAATACAGATTTAACTGGGCAAAATGCCAAAACGTTGTTGAACATTTGCTAATCGTAATTTGATTCCTTATCAAAATTCCCCTTTTCTCTCGCTCCGGCGTAGAAAAATCGCTTCTTTTCGGAACTTTGTTTAGCGTCTTTATTAAAAAACATCTAAGCAAAAGGGTAATTTCTTATTTAAAAAGATTTCAGAAGGGCAAAGCGAACACTGATAGGGAAGAATCTCAACTTCTTTTTCAAATGCGACTTTTAAAGCCTCTGCATATTCAGGATGAATATGGTAAGCCGGGCAAAATTTAGTAACATCTTCGCGCTGAATCAAAAAGAAAAGAACAGCACGAAAACCCTTTCTTTTCATTTCAATGAGCTCATGGATATGTTTTAATCCTCTTTTGCTTATTGCATCAGGGAAATAAGCAATAGTTGTGTTCTCTTCCCTTAAGGTGACATTTTTAACTTCAATGTAACAATTTGCATCATTATTAAATTCAAGTAAAAGATCAATACGGCTACTCTTTCCATACTTAACTTCCCGTCTCAAAGATTTAAATCCGGTAAATTCGGTTAAAAATCCATTCCGGATATGCTCCTCAACAATATGATTAGCAATGATGGTATTCACACCTATCCAGGTTTTTCCATTATGTATCATTTCCAAAGAGAGTGGATACTTTCGGTTTATATTTTTTGAATCAGAGACACAAACCTTCCATCCTTTTTCCCAACAGCTTCTCATACTACCGGTATTCGCCGTGTGAACAGTTGTTATTTCCCCAGATTGAAACTGAATATCAGCTAAAAAACGCTTGTAGCGTTTTAAAATAATAGCATCTGAGCGGGCATGTTTAAGTTTCATAGTTTTCTTTTTTTAAAGATAATTTCACAATGGTTTCGATGTGGTATGTATGCGGGAACATATCAATTGGTTGAACGAAAACAATTTTGTATTTTTTATCTAAGAGAGCTAAGTCACGGGCTAAGGTTGTTGGATTACACGAGACATATATCATTTCGTTTGCAGCCAAAAATAAAATCGCATCAATTACTTTTTTATGGATTCCAGTTCGTGGAGGGTCCACAATAACGATATTTGGTTGCAGTGATTTAAAATTTGGCAACGTTTCTTTAATATCACCACAAATAAACTCACAGTTTGTGATATTTAATCTTTTTACATTCTTTTGAGCATTTAAAACAGCAGATTCCACCAATTCAAAACCAATTATTTTTTTTGCAATATTGGATAAATAAATTGGTATTGTTCCAGTCCCTGAGTATAGGTCAAAAATTAACTTGTTGCTTTGATATCCGATTATTTTCTTTATCAACCGATACATCTTTTCTGCTTGTTTTGTATTTGTTTGGAAAAACGAGTTTGCAGAAATTTCGAACTTATACGAGTCTAAATTTTCATAAATAATGGATTGACCATAAAGAAGTATTTCTTCCTCACCCGTCGTAATTTGTGCTTTTCTTCGATTTAAGTTTAGTACAATAGATTTAATTTCAGGGTGGCTCTTTATGAGCAATCTAATCAAAGGCGTGAGTTCTTCAGAAATATCTTTAGATGTTACAAAATTAACCATGTATTCATTATTGTTCACCGATCGTCGAAGCATTAAAAAACGCCAAATACCGTTATGATTTTTTAAATTGTAAATAGCGATGTCGGAACTTTTAACAAAATCTGAAACAATGTTTAAAATCGAATTAAAAATATCATCTTGAAGGTAACATTTTTTAATATCCATAATTTTATTGAACGCACCGGGTACATGGAGTCCGAGAGCGTAGGATTTTGAAAAAGTCATATCACCAAGTTCATGTGGGAGTAACCAACGATTATCCGAGAATGAAAATTCCATTTTATTTCGATAAGCAAAAATATCGTCCGAGGCGAGGCATTCATTAACGGAAACATCTGATAAAGATCCAATATGATGAATCGAATCACGTATTTGTTTCTCTTTATATTTGAGTTGAAGCGTATAATCTAAATGTTGCCATTTACAACCACCGCAATAGCCAAAGTAGTCACAAGGTGCTTCAGTAAAGCCCATACCTCGTTCTAAATATTGGAGGACATAGGCTTCAGCAAAGGAGGATTTCTTTTTTTGAATCCTAATTTTAACACGATCGCCAGGAATTGTTTTTTCGACAAAAATTACAAAGCTATCGATTTTGGCAATTCCAAAACCGCCAAAAGAAATATCGGTAATTTTTACGATGTGCTCTGATTTTTTAGAAAAGGGATGAGCTTGGTTCATCTATTCTACCTGTTATTCGATTATGTTTCGTCATTGGCTACTTCACTTGTATCAAAGCCATGTTTCTTAAGAGCCATTAAAGATTTTGTTTCCATATTTATGAGTGATCGATCTGGCGCAAACTTCAAGACCGTCTCTTGTTCAAAATTATTATATTCGTCCACGAAAGAATTTTCTGGCTTTATATTGTGCTTTGTACATTCATCTAACCACAGTTTTGAAAATAGGTTCACAATCTTCCGATCAGATTTTTTAAGTTTGATACGAACATAAGCAATGGTTTCTAATTGCATGCGTAATAATTGCAGTTTTAACGTAGCTTCGGCTTTTGGATAATTCATAATAATTTTTTGATCGATCTATCCCCACCGTCTTTACGAAGTAAAAAACGGTGAGCCGTTTTTGGAATTTCATCGGGGAAACGGTTACTCCACTCAATAACGGAAATGCCGTCGCTATTAAGATAATCGTAGAATCCGATTTCATATAGATCATGGACATTATTTAATCGATAAAAGTCAAAATGAAAAATATTTATATCACCCTTGTATTCAACAATAAGAGGAAAAGTTGGACTTGTAACATTTTCTTTTACATGAAAATACTCAGCTAAAAATTTTGTAAATTGAGTCTTCCCCGAACCTAAATCGCCATCCAGACAAATGATATCCCTTAATTCTATTGATTTTGCGAAATCAAAAACAAACGTTTTTAAATATCCAAGTTTATGAATATCGTACAAAATTATCTGTTCTTCCTCTGTTTTCCCGTTAATTTTATCATAGGTAAAATCATTTCTTCTAAAGAAATCCCACCATGCTGATAGGAATTATTGTAGTAATTAGCAAATTTATTATAATTTGTTGGATAGACAAAATAATTATCATTTTTTGCAATAATATAGTCTGAGCTTAATCCTAAATATGGTAAGCGGTACAATTTTGGATCTTTAATAGTCACCCCATATTTTTTATCAATATTCAAGCTTCGTCCAAATTTAAAGCGTAAATTCTCAGACGTTTCGCGATCTCCTGAAACTTTGACATCATGTTTGCATTGAATTGCACCATGATCGGTTGTAATAAAAACTGTGATATTATTATCAGCTAAGACCTTAAAAATATTCATAAATGGCGATGAGCAAAACCAGTTTCGAACAATATCTCGGTAAGATTGATCATTTGGGATAATTTCACGGAGGACTCTTGATTCCATACGAGCGTGTGTAAGAATATCAATAAAGTTAATGACAAAGGCAGAAAAAGGGAGTTGTAAGTGATTGCTTAATTGTTTTTCTAATTTCTGGTAATCTGCATTATTTAGGCATTTTTGATAGGAAAAGGAATCATGAAAACCATGTCGCTTAAGATTTTGTTTCAAAAAAAGTTTTTCATGGTTGTTTAAGCCGAGTGTTGAGTTAGAATCAAATAATTTTGGTACAACGTTCTTAAATTCATCAGAGAAAGTTCCAGCAAAAATGGCATTCCGCGAGTATGGGGTTGCCGTCGGTAGTAAGGAAAAGTAGAGCGACTCATCAATTAAAAAATAATCACTAAGTATAGGTTCTAAAACCAACCAATGATCATAGCGAAGGCAGTCAAAAACAAATAAGACAACTTTTTCTTTAGCCCTTAAATGGGGTAGGATATAGGACTTTAGAATATCATTTGATAATTCAGGACGGTTTTCATTTTTCACCCATTCTGGATAGTTTTTTACAATGAAGTTACAAAACTGTTGATTTGCTGTTTTCATTAAACCATTTAGAGTGTGCTTTATTCCACTATCAGCAACCGACTCCAGTTTTACTGAATGTCGCGTCAACTTACTGTACAAGGTCATCCAATCATTAGCTGATAAATCATCATTCATCAAAGAAAAATTTAATTGATTTAGCTCCCTTAAGTAGGATTCTGAAATTCTCCTTGACGTAATTTTTTTTCGATCAAGGTTTTTTCGTAAGCTCATAAAAACTTGTGATGGAATAATTGGTTTTAAAAGATAATCATCAATTTTTGAACCGACAGCTTCTTCCATAATAGACTCTTCTTCGGATTTTGTAATCATAATTACTTTTATGGACGGATCGTGATCTTTGATTTCTAACAGTGCCGTTAAGCCATCTTTACCAGGCATCATTTCATCTAGTAGAACAGCATCAAAGTGTTCGTTCTTTACCATTTCAACAGCATCATCCCCATTTGTAACGCTATGCAATTCATAGCCTTTTGATTCTAAGAAAATAATATGTGGTTTTAAGAATTCAATTTCGTCATCAGCCCATAATATTTTTTGCATTGTTTTCCGCTTTTTTTGTAGTGTGAGAATTTGTAAGTTGAACTTTAATACGCAATGTATTGACTAAGTAAGACTTAATCAATATGTCATTCAAATGCTTCTATACTTGAACTAGTTATGTTAAGTGAAGGGATAAAATGAATTATAGTTTTAATAAAAAATTTAGCTCATATAAATTAAGTGAAATCCGGCATCTCTTGGGAAATAAAGCATTCTTTCTTTGCTGTATTTTATTATTTCTATCCTGTACAAGAAAAGGTCAAAAGTATCAAATCCTTATTCAAGGAAGGACAATGGGAACCGTTTATAATATCAACATTGTAAGCCCGAATCGCATTACAAAAATAAATAGTAAGAAAATTAAAACTAAAATTGATTCCGTTCTCAAAAATGTAAATAAACAAATGTCAACTTGGGATGAGACGAGTGAAATAAGCCGTTTTAACCACTATATGGAGACAAAACCATTTAAAATTTCTAGCGATTTCTATTTTGTTCTTCTAAGAAGTCGAGAAATTTCTGAGTTAAGTAATGGTGCGTTTGATATTACAACTAAACCATTAGTCTCTGCATGGGGATTCAAAAAGAAATCGAAGCCAAAAAGCGAATTATCACAAGAGAAGATTGACTCTCTACTAAATTTTGTTTCGTATCATAAACTTGAATTATTAGAGAATAACTATATTCGAAAGAAACACCCAAATGTGACCATTGATTTGGGTGGTATTGCCAAAGGTTTTGGAGTAGAGAAAGTAAGCGATCTTTTGGATTTATATGTATTCAAAAACTACTTTATTGAAATAGGTGGAGAATGCATTGCAAAGGGCTTGAATAAATTTGACCAAATTTGGCGAATTGGTATTAACATGCCGACCCCGAAATTAGATCAAGATGATCTTTTTGAAGCGATTTTATCAATTTCGGATAAGGCAATAGCGACAAGTGGTGATTACCGAAATTTTTATTGGTTAAATAAAAAATTTGTGTCACACCGAATGAATCCGAAAACGGGATATCCAGTTTATAACCAATTGGCAAGTGTTACTGTGATAGCGGATGATTGTACCTTAGCGGATGGTCTGGCGACCGCCTTTTTAGTCATAGGGACAAAAATGAGTTTGGAAACAGTAAAGCGGATGAAGGATGTTGATATTTATCTTATTGAACGAAAAAATGATAGTACATTTAGAGAATATTTTTCTGATGGATTTAAAGAAAAATATAAAATTACGAAAGCGGAAAATAATTTTTGAAATCAGTTAATAATTAATATCGTAAATCTGAATCGGATAACTTATGCCCTTAACGTCAATTGGGGCAAGTGAGTTAAAGAGTGTTTTGTTTGGGACTTTCTGAAAGATACTTTCTGCGACAAGAATTTGATGTCGCTCGGCCTTGCTACATAAACGTGCAGCTAGATTCACATGATTTCCTAAAACGGTGTGGTCAATTCGTTTTTCACTACCCATGTTGCCGCTAACAACTTCACCCGAATTAATACCAATTCCAATAGCAATTTCTCCGCCATTTTCGGCATTTACTTTTGCCATCACGCGTTGAATCTCACGAGCACATTCAACAGCACGTATTTCTCCATCTTCTCCGTCAAAAATTGCCATTAATTCATCACCAACATATTTATCTATGTCGCCATCATGTTTGTGGACAATTTCAGCCTGTTTTCGTAAATATAAGTTAAGCATTTCAATAACTTCTTCTGGTTCTCGTTTTTCTGAAAATGCAGTGAATCCGCGTATATCGGAAAAAAACATGGTTAAATGTTTTCTAAATCCCCCCAGCTGCATATTTCCTGCACCCTTTTCTTTAATCATCTCTGCCGTATTTTTTGAAACAAATTTTAACAATTCAAAGCGTTCTCCGAGTCCTTTTGCCATTTCATTAAACTTTGTCGTTAAAAGTCCAATTTCATCATTTGTTGTTACTTCTACTTGAACACCATAATTTTCTCCCTCAATTGCAATAACGGCAGTCACTAAGTTTTCTACAGGCTTTGTTATTGTTCGAGCAAGAAAAATGCTAAATAGGATTCCAAAAATAATTGCTCCAATACCAATAAATAATACAATAATTTGTGCATCCTTAAAAGTTTGTAATTCTTTATCCAACGATTCGGTCATGATTGAATATACCAAATTTGATTCATCAATAGGAATTATTGAGAGCAAAAAGCGTTCGTTATTTAAGTTTACTTCTATACTTGATTGTACAGAATCATTTTTAAAGATTATATCGTGTATACCTTTAATACTATATAAGTATTTTTTTAAGGACAAGCGTACTTGTCGTTGTAAACTTGTTCCAATTATCTCCTTGTTACTGACAAAAGTAAAATTAGATGTTAAATCACGTTGTAGATCATCGGCTAAAAAGTTATCAATTCGTTGACCTAAGAGAATATAGCCAATCTCGTCTCCGATTACATCACTTACAACGTTATATATTTGATTATTTGCTTTTAATGTGTACAAATTATCTACAGATTCATTTTCTTCAAATAGTGATTTAATGGCTGAGTGATTCTCAAAATTTTGTCCGACAATACCGGCATTATTGCTGTCAACCGCATTGAAATATGCAAGGGCCTCAAAATTTTGATCTAAAATAATAGCCATATCAAAAACCTCGCTAACTCCAAAATGAGCATCGGAAATAGCGACCATGAGTGTTTTTTGATAGTCGGAAAACATGTCCTTGTTCGTTCTATCAATTTGGTGAATAAGATTGAAGTTGTTCTTAAAAGTTGAGCCAAAAGTTGTAATTGAACTTGCTAGAGAAAATATCTCATTGTTCTTTCGAAAATAACTTTTAAAAACAATTGATGACTGCTCAAAACGTTGGTTAATTTTTTGTGTCACGCGTTTCTCAAAATCGTCTTGTAAAAAATATAGAGAGAATGCGATTATAAATGAGATGATAACAATTACAGAAAGCGATATTTTGTATTTAAGCGACATTATTTAAATTTCATATTTTTGACAATTACAGTTCGCTCTGCCTTGATATCTATCAATGTTTCTTTGTACTCTGATCTCGTATGCCAGCCAATTAACTTATATCGCCCGGCAGGTATATTCTTAATTTCAAATTTTCCGTATTTATTACATTTCGTGAAATAAGGTGTGTTTACTACGGATATAATACCGTTCATAAAGGCATGAATATCGCAGAAAACTTGAATATGCCCGGTTCGATTAAAAGTGATCAATTTATCAATATTTTTGCGAACTTTTCCGATGTTAAATCGCTTTTTTTTGCTTGACGAGAAGACATTATGAAAAATATTATCTCGATTAAGTATATTTACTTTTGAGCCAAGTTGAACTACGAGATGAGCAGGTTGAAAACTAACATCTTTTTGTGATAATATCTGAGTTTTTAAAATTTTTTGATTATTCTTAGGGTTGAGTGGAAGAAGGTAAACGAGAGACGTTTCGTAAGCGTTATACTTTCTTGCTCTTTTTGCCGCTCTAATTACACTGCGACCATATCGCCGAGGTCGTCTTTTTCGCAAAACTCGACGAAGCGATCTTTTTGGTAAACTAATAAATCCGCGGATATTTCCGCTTTTTTTTAATCCTGTATTGGATGAGTTCTCAAATGTAAAATACTCGTCCGGATGAGAAAAGCTAACAAAAAACAAAGTCAAAATTAGAGCCAAAAGAAAACGAAAAAACTGCATCTAAAACCTACCTTGCTAACCGAGTGCCAAAGAACAGCACAAAAAAGTATGATTTTTACGCAGCTAAAACAAGTCTTTAGTCATACTTTTGTAAAAAAAATAAATTAAGAGTTGAATTTCTTACAAAAAAATATTTGAAACTGTGGATTTCCAATACTTTGCTTATATTTTCTGCAGAAAAGTATCTATGATGAAAGGGAAATTAAAATGCGATTTGCTATAACGTTAAGTTTTTTATTCGCGATGATAACGGGTGCTTGTTCACAAGTAAGTAATTTAAAATCACGAGTAGCAGTAAAAGGAAAACGAGCTTTTAAAATCTATGACAAAGCCGGAAAGGAAACGGATTACTATTCATTGATTGATACACTTTCGAAGTATGAATTTGTACTCTTAGGCGAAACTCACAATGATGCTTTAATTCATTGGTTACATCTGGAAATGGTGAAAGATTTGTTTTTACAAAGGAATAAAAAAATTAGTATAGGTGTAGAATTTTTTGAGCGTGATGACGACTTGGTGTTGCAAGAATATTTTAAAGGAACATATAAAGAAAAGAAATTTTTAAAAGAAGCTCATTTCTGGCCGAATTATCGGAGTGACTATCGACCCATATTGGAGTTCGCAAGAAAAAATAACATTAAATATTATGGAACGAATATTCCGAGGCGCTATGCCTCAGTGATTAACAAGAAGGGTCTAAACTATGTTGATAGCTTAAGCGAGTCGGCTAAAGAAATGATTGCCCCGTATCCATTTCCAGTTGATACTAATTTATCATCTTATCGCAAGATGTTTTCAATGATGAAATCGCATGGAGGTTCTTGGAATATGATTTACGCACAGATGGCAAAAGATGCTACGATGGCTTGGTTTAGTCTAAAGAGCTACGATCCAGATAAGCTTTTCATTCATTTTCAAGGCTCCGGTCATTCAGACTATTTCCATGGTATTTTTTGGTATTTAAAACAATATCGCCCAGAGTCTAAGATCGTAACGGTTTCTGTTTCTGCACAAGAAAAATTTTATCAGCTAGCAGATGATAAAAAAGGAATTGCAGATTTTATTATTGTTACGCCCAAAAATTTTACCAAGACATACCGTATGGGATTTTAAAAAATTAGAAAAGGATAATCATGCGAAATAAACAAATTTTCATTTTAATATTATCGACATTCTTATTTTCTCAATCATCAAGAGCTATTCATCACGCACTACGTGTACATATTGATCCCAAAAATGCTTCAATTGAGGTTTTGGATATTATTACTATTCCTAAAGCTCAATTCAAAAAAAGTATGAGCTTTGTATTGGCGAGTAGTTTAACGGTTTCCAGCGAAAACAAGGCAATCAAAATTAAGCTTGAAGCTGAAAATGTCAGTGTAAAAGATATCGGAATGGACATAGAAGATAGTTCCAAGTTAAAAAAAAACCGCTATAAGATTTATTTTTCTAAATCATTTGCGACTATTGGGTTCACCCTAAAATTTAAAGGTAAAATTGAGCATAAAATTACGACGAAAGGAGAAGAGTATTCCAAAGGGTTTTCTTCAAGCGAAGGAATAATAAGTGAGACGGGGACGTATCTAGCAGGCTCAACATATTGGTTACCATGGTTTAATGATAAGCTTATAACATTTGATTTAATTACTTATTTACCGAAGGACTATGATGTCGTTTCACAAGGAAAACGAACACGGCATGAGATTCAAAAAAATTATCGCATTACACATTGGGAGTCTCCAGAGCTGATGGAAGAAGTTTTTTTAATCGCTGCTAAATTTCACGAGTATCGTCTTTCTTCAGATGGGAAGCAGATAATGGTCTTCTTAAGAAGTGCAGATGAATCTCTTGCAAATAAATATCTTGAAACAACAGCTCAATATATGAAAATGTATCAAAAATTATTGGGTTCTTACCCATTTTCTAAGTTTGCTTTGGTTGAAAATTTTTGGGAAACTGGCTACGGAATGCCATCATTTACGCTTTTAGGTGAAAAGATCATTCGTTTTCCCTTTATTCTACACTCCAGTTATCCACATGAATTACTTCATAATTGGTGGGGGAACTCTGCCTATGTGAACTTTGATAAAGGAAATTGGTGTGAAGGTTTGACGGCCTATATGGCAGATCATTTGATTAAAGAACAGCGCGGGCAAGGCGATATCTATCGGCGTGGTGTGCTACAAAAATATAGTGATTATGTAAACCGCGATAATGACTTTCCTTTAAGTCAATTTATTTCCAGAAATAGTCCATGGACAGAAGCCGTTGGTTATGGTAAGAGTTTAATGCTCTGGGATATGCTACGACTAGAAGTTGGTGATCGTAATTTCACTGGGGCACTTCAGTATTTTTATCAAAGGAATAAATATACGCGGGCATCGTATGATGATATCCAACGATCTTTTGAAGAGATTACAAATAAAAACTTAAGTATTTTTTTTGATCAATGGGTAAAACGAGTTGGTGCGCCTGAGTTAAAGCTTTCGGATGCGAGCATAGAGAAAAATAAAAGTAAATATAATTTAAGTTTTACGATTCAACAGATTCAAAAAGGTGAGGCTTATAACTTATATCTTCCTATTGCTATTTTTTCTCCTAAAAATTCAACAATAAGATACATCCGAATGGAAAAAAAAGAAACACACTACACTTTAACTATGGATAGTAAACCATTGGTGATAAAAATTGATCCGCAATTTAATGTTTTTAGAAGGCTTCATTATTCGGAAATACCACCATCGCTATCGAAAGCATTTGGTGCAAAGAAAGTTGTCTATATTCTTCCTTCAAAAGAAAAAAATCTTTCTGACTATAAAAAAATAGCAGAACTTTGGTCAAAGGAACAATCAAAAAAATCAGAGATCGTCTTAGATTCGAAAATAAATAGTATAACGGAAGATGCTACTTTTTGGATTATGGGTCAAAAAAATAAATTTGCAAAATACCTTGATGAAGGTATTAAAGACTATGATGCTGAAATAAGATCAGATAAAATTCGTTTTGGAAAGCAAGAGCTTCGTTTAATAAAAAATAGCTCAATAATATCAGTTCGTAACCCCAAAAATCCTAATGCCGTACTAGTTGGGCTTACAATACACGACTCAAAAGCTGTTGTTGGTTTAGCGAGAAAGCTTCCACATTATGGAAAATATTCGTACTTAGCATTTGAAGGTACAGCACCTTCAAACACAGTAAAGGGGCAATGGGCAACATTTAAATCACCGCTAATTGTTAAATTCTCCAATAACAAAATCAATTCAAAACTCAAAAAACGTGAAGCACTTGCAAGTCTTGACCCTCTCTTTAGCGTTAAGCGTATGAAAAAGACACTTGAATTTTTAGCAAGTGACGTGTTAAAAGGGCGTGCACCTGGTTCACCTGAACTTAATAGAGCGGCAGAATTTATTAAGTCTAAATTTGAAAAAGCGGGTTTAAAAGCGGGATCGGATAATCATACGTTCTTTCAAGAATGGGATGAAATTGTCGGCGCTATAGGTAAAAAAGGAAAAGTAAAAAATGTTATCGGAATAATAGAGGGGATAAATCCAAAATATTCTGGTGAATCGGTTGTTATTGGAGCGCATTACGATCATTTAGGGCTTGGATGGCCAGATGCTCGAAAGGGTGAAGAAGGCAAAATACATAATGGAGCAGATGATAATGCGAGTGGTGTTTCAGTTTTGCTGGAATTAGCTAAACATTTAGGGAAAACTCTAAAACCGCAACGAACAATTGTTTTTATTGCTTTTACATCCGAAGAAAGTGGACTCTTAGGGTCGCGCTATTATGTAAAACAGAGTAAAAGATTTCCAGCCAAAAAAATTATTGGAATGCTAAATATGGATGCCGTTGGGCGATTAGGAAAAAATAAACTAATGGTCCTAAATACGCATTCGGCAAATGATTGGAAATACATTTTTATGGGTGCCGGATATGTGACAGGGGTGGAATCAATTATGCCATCCCAAGATCTAGATTCAAGTGATCATCTGAGTTTCATTGAAGCAAAAATACCAGCTGTACAGTTCTTTTCAGGTATTCATAGTGATTATCACAAAGCGTCTGATGATGCGGATAAAATAGATTATGATGGTCTTGTGAAAGTAGCCTCCTACGTACGTGAAGGATTGGTATATTTAGCGGATACCGATAAAAAAATGCCTTTTATCGAAAAAGGAAAATCTGCACGTTCAGTAAATGCAAAAAAAACCGGTAAAAGGCGAGCCTCAACAGGGTCTATGCCAGATTTTTCCTTCTCAGGTGAGGGTGTAAGACTCGTCGCAGTTTCAAAAAATTCACCCGCAGCAAAAGCAGGTTTAAAAAAAGGCGATACCATTATTCAGTTTGGGAAATATGCGATTAAAAACCTTCGTGAATATTCAAATGCACTTAAACAATTTAAACCTAGAGACAAAGTAAAACTCGTATATTTACGTGATACCAAAAAATGTGAAACCGAAATTATACTTAAGGCAAGATAACATTATGATTAAACGGGTTAAAAATGCGAATTTATACTTAAAATTATTTGCGTTGCGAAAGATTCCATTGATTTTTTTCTGCCGTCCCAAAGTGATAAAGCTAACAAATGAACGAATTGAAATTAAAATTCCGTTACGCCGTCGAACACGAAATCACCTAAAGAGTATGTATTTTGGCGCCATGACAATTGGTGCCGATATAGCGGGTGGGTTTATCGCTATGATGATTTGTGAGAAACGTAAGTTAAAGGTTTCTTTAGCATTTAAACATTTTGAAGCAGATTTTTTAAAACGCCCCGAAGATGACGTTCATTTTATTTGCGAAGATGGTGAGCTTATTGAAAAGCAAATTAACGAGTCACTTTTATCCGGTGAGCGTATTAATCAGGATATTCGAGTAAGCGCATTTTGCCCAAAGGTTGATAGTCAAAATGCAATGGCAGAATTTATTTTAACTTTATCGCTTAAGGTAAAGGAATAAAACAGTAATGAATTTTGCTATTCGTAGAATTGATTCTTCTCAAAAAAATGGAAGGTTTGTCTGTTTGAATGAAGCATAGAATAAATCTTATTGGCGGTGGGTTTCAGCATGTTAAAAGTACAACTATTGATAAAGAACCACATACGTTAATTTGGGATTATAACTCAGAAGCCAATGAAATAAGTATCTATGTCGATAATGCAATATTAACTGCTCCCAATGATGGGAAAATAAAATATGGATGGATTTTAGAATCTCGTGCTGTAATCCCAGGATTGATAAGTGAGATAAAAAAGGATCCTGCTAAATATATAGAACCATTTAAATATATCTTTACCCATTATAAAGATATTTTAGAAATTGATGAAAAATTCAAATGGTCTCCTGCCAATGGAACTTGGATTCGTAACATTGAATTACGCGATAAGACAAAATTAGTTTCTATGATCTCTTCCAATAAAAAAGGAACAAAACTACAAAAATACCGATATAAGTTAGCAAAAAAATGGCAAAAAAAAGTTGATTTATTTGGAATTGGGTTTAATCCTATTTTGCATAAAGAAGAAGGACTAAACGATTATATGTTTTCTATAGCAATTGAGAATGATTGTTACAATGGATATTTTACGGAAAAAATCCTCGATTGTTTTGCCGTAGGAACGATTCCGGTTTACATGGGAGCTCCAGATATTTCTGATCATTTTAACGCCGATGGCGTTATTCTTTTGGATAAAAAGTTTAAACTGAAAAATCTAAGCCCTGAGTTGTACTATTCTAAAATGGATGCGGTAAAAGAAAATATGGAACGAGTGAAAGAGTTTGATATTTTAGATGATTGGATTTATGAGAAATTTATTAAATCTTGATTGGGAAGAATACCTTGCTAAGGGTATATTTATGGATGTACAAAAGTAAATATTAGAGAATCACACGATCGTATCTCTATAGCACAAAAATAAAAAAGGTGAAAAGAAGAAGAACCGTTTTTTATTTTTCCGATAAATTTTTTCTATAATAGAAAGATCACATAAGAAAAGTAATCAAAAAGAATGCGTTGCCTGGCAGAAGGTGGTGTTAACACTACTGAATTGAGTCTAACAAAGCACGAAGAACCTTTTTTCGAGAGCGTTTCGTTAGAATATGTTTCTTTTTAAAACTTCATTGCTTTATTAAAACTAATTGCTGGGCACGGTGGACTCTCTGTCTTTCCTCTACAGCGTTTACTTCAACTCTTATAAAATAGATGCCACTTGATACCGTGTTTCCAAGTTCGTTTTTACCATCCCATTCTATCAAGCTTGTTTTACTGTCCGCATATATTTTTACTAGTCCTGATTTAACCAACTGCCCTGATGCAGTATATATAGCATATTTTACAAATGATTCCGTGATTGTATTTATCCTTACATTCACATTTGAATTAAATGGATTCGGATAAGCATTCTCTATGATTTGTTTTCCTGTATTTTCCAAGTTGCTTCGTTTTGCTGTAAAATCCATTTCAAGACGGCGAACTTTATCTCCATGTTCTTCTAAATAATAAAGATAATCTATTCCCAATTCAGCTCGCTTATCTATAAAATTGTAAGTACTTCCATTTGTGCCCTTTGCGCCCAGTAAAATTCGCTTCAAGGTATCAATTTTTTCACTTTTAATATTTTTTCTAAGCACATATAAACGAGAATTTGACGGTTCTGATGTTGTTATCAGCAATATCATAATTCCTTCTTGACTAGATGCACCTTGTTCAAAGTTCGAGATCTTTAATAAAATTGATGTTTTGACTATTGTAAAAATATTTCCTTGGAAATTCGAAGTCGTATAAAGAACATTTTCTGCAGTGCTTGAACTTTTCTTAGAGAA
>JAUTBQ010077759.1:46123-109792 GCA_032361185.1 Lepetodrilus ovalis
ATCAAAGATGCCGATTCTGCGGATGTGGACAAATCTAAAGTTCCCAGATTTCGGAAAACTATATTTTTGATGTCAATGCTTCTCTTGCCACTTGTTGTGCTCATGTTTAATTGATACAGGCTATAATTTCGGGCATGGTTGCTTATGCTTGCCTTTACTGGATTCTTTCCACCCAAACGTAAGGATAAGACACTTTTGGCTCGACCTTTTATGCCCAAACGACGCCCGATTAAGGGGAAATTATCCGCTGACATAGCTCCTTTGCTAAAGAAGAAATCTCCCGCAGTCCGCACGGATGTCTCTAGCTGAAGATTGCTCGTATTTTTATTGTTTAAATCCACTTGAACGATCCAGCGTTCACTTGTCTGTATTGATTTATTTAAAACACGGAAGATGATATCACCGTTATTTTTACTGATTACCGGATTATCGTTGAGTATTTCATCATTGTTTGGCGTGTATTTTCCGTCATTGTTTTTATCATGGAAAAGTACGGCTCTGCTGACGAGTTCTGCAGCGATTTGGAAACCTGGAATAGTCAAATTGACGGCTAATTTTGTTATTATGGATTGCCCCGCTTTTCGGCTTATCTGCATATCCATTATGATTACATTGCGTTCATCCGCTTCAACAGTTTTCTGTGTAAGTGTTTGTGCCAGAGCAAGCATCAGATTCTTTTCGATTGTAAAAATATTTCCTTGGAAATTCGAAGTCGTATAAAGAACATTTTCTGCAGTGCTTGAACTTTTCTTAGAGAATTCCGTTTTATCCAGTTCCAGTTGAATCGTTTCATCCTCGGAAGCTTTTCCATTTAGAAAAATACTCACGATATAGTTTTTACTTTCTCCCACTGTGATACTATCTAACTTCGCTCCAGTAAACCGAATGGTATGACTTGAAAAAGAGGTTACATTACTTAGTACTTTTTCAGCTGTGTCAAAACGGCCGTTTCCGTTGGCATCCCATATCAAAGATGCCGATTCTGCGGATGTGGACAAATCTAAAGTTCCCAGATTTCGGAAAACTATATTTTTGATGTCAATCGTTTTTTTACCCTCGCTCGTGGTGATATTTAATTGATAAACACTGGTTTCTCCCCCATTTGCTATCTTTTTACTAACGGACATATTCTGCCCAGGCATTGCCGTTAATATCATTTCCTCTTTTTTCTTAACATAAATAACAAGACTATCTTTTGTCCTTATATTTGTTCCTTGTATCTCGCTTGTTAGATATAAAGTCTGCTTTCCTGGAGTTCTAAAGCTTAGTTCATTTAAAAAGGAATGTGTTCCGATATCATTTGAAAAATCATAAACAGATGGAAAGTTTGCAAGAGGATCGCTTGAAGAAAACGTTAGGATGATATCCGGTATTTTTTCCTTTGCAACAGCACCCGATACCGACTTTGCGATAACTTTCAAATCAAGTTTTTCTTTTGTGTTTACAGTGTCTGATTTATTTTCAACAATCACTTCAAAAGAATGAGGACTTACAAAAATATTAGCCGAAGCCGAGATTATCCCATAACTTGTCTCAATTTTCTTTTGCCCAATGGTATCTAGAACAAGGGGAATTATTTTTTCACCATTATCACTAGCACTAAAACGCTCTTTTTTTCCTGCATAGAGATTTTTTAAAGAATGCAGCATTTTAATTTCATCTTCTGTTAAAGCCTTATCGTAAACAGCAAAATCATCTATCCAAAGGGAAAAACGACCTGTCGTTTTCGAGTCGCCACCAATATATGCAACATTGGAATGCGATTGAAAATTTACTACCCCAACGTAATTTCCATTAAAGTAAAATTTTGTTTTTCCGCCATTTCCCACTATTACAATATGATTCCAGCCGTCAGGGTAACTGAAGGGATTTTTTGTAAAGGCACTTCTTTTAAAAATACCTTCTTCATCAAAGATCCCAAAAGTAGAATTTTTAATTACAAACTGGGCGTCCTTTCCATCACTATGTGTTAAAATATAAACAGTTTGAAACTTTGGTGCATTAAACAATACACTTATACTCCACTCTGCACCCAATGGAAGTGGTTTTTTCGGCTTGATAACACCATAACCAATATCAAAACTTTTTCTTCTACGAAACGAAGGTGTCGAGACAGATACTATCTTCACATTTTCGGTAAGATCAACTGGATCATCTTCTGAGGTCGCAGCAATATAAAAAATGGGGTTAAATAAGCGATTTTTTATAAGTCCCGCATCTATTTTTAGTTCTAACGTTCCAACAAAATCTGTTTTTACTGCTGATAGAGTGTCCTTTGCTTGAATCGTAAGCTTTAGAATAGCACCCGATTTCACGAAAGGTCCGTCAAAAATTAAGTCAAAAGATTCTAAATCTTGTGCAAGAATGAAAATTATACTTAGTAGTAAAGTCGTAATTCTAAACATAATGTAAAATCCCTTTTGTAATTGGTATGTGAAGGAAGATAAGAAATTTATGCTTTTATGAAAGCATAAATTTATCAAGAGAAAACTGGAAACATTCCAAGAAGAAGTGAATCCACTTAGTAGAGAGCTTCAACGGAACACTGGGCCTGTTTTATAGACCTAAGCAAGCAGATGAAAAGCAATTAATAGGCGCCTTTAAGCTTCATCGAGTCAAATAATATTTGTTGAAAAGCATTTACGTGAAGACGGAGTCCTGAACAGATATCTGGGTGACTAAAAGAAGTTAAAAGTAGCTTTCTAAGCCATGAATGGATTTATAATACATTTTGGAAAGATAAGGCATATAGTAGGCGACTATTCAAACACTTACATCACGTATGAAGAAAAAAGAAACATAATGAGTCATAAAACGTGGTCAAATTAAGAATTGGAGATTGGGAAATTGATATGATCATCGGACAACATCACAAAAGTACATTAACCTGAGTTCATGATAAGTTTAATGATTAAAAGTTGATTTATCTTGATATATTCCATATTAATTGATGTTTTTTTAGCTTGGAAGGAGAGGCTATAAGTTCAGATCGTCAGTATTACCTTTACTTATTAAACAAAATCAGAGGTTTCATCTTTGTCATTTACAAGGAGATGTAATTTAAAGCTAAAAAACCAGTCCATTGTTGACTTCAATCCGTTTTGCAATACTTCGTGCTTTATGATCAAAAATACGCTTGTTGTGATAGATTTTTCGAGTCGTTACAAAATATCTTTGTTAGTGCTAGTAATAAGCATTTATATTTTAAATAGTTATTCCGAGCTCAGGTTCTAATTCCAATAATAAAAAAGTTCAAGATTTGAAATTAGTTCAATAAAAGCTACTTTCCTTTTTTTATAAAAAGAATATGACAGAGAACCAATTTTACGCTATTGATTTATCAACTTTTATTGTCGTTGATGTTGAAACAACCGGTTTTGATTTTTTTGAGCAACGAATTATTGAAATAGCAGCAATAAAATACAAATTCGGAATCGAAATTGATCGTTTTCATAGTCTTATTAATCCTGAAAAAAAGCTGCCCGATCATATCGTTCGATTAACATCTATCACAGATAATGATCTAAAAAATGCCCCGAAATTTTCAGAGCTAAAAGGTGATCTTTTAAAATTCATGGGGCAAATCCCATTTGTCGGTCATTCTGTAAGATTTGATGCAAACTTTATAGAAACTGAAATACGACGATCTGAAAATAACTTCACCGCTTGGACTAAGACGAACAAAATTTTCCACTATTTGTCTTCTCGTCAGTACGATACATTAATCTTAGCGCGTATTCTTCTGCCATTTTTAAGTTCATTTAAGTTGGGTTCTGTTGCGGACTACTATAAAATTGATTTATTGGCGCATCGAGCACGAAATGATGCAGAAGCGACAGCTGAAATATTCCTTCGTTTAACAGAAGAAATTTGTCATCGAGAAAAAGAACCACTTGCGCTTGTCGTTGATTTATTAAACCTAAGTACTTCACCTATGCTGGACTATTTTTATAAAATTCTTTTGGCTAAAAATGCG
Organism: Lepetodrilus ovalis; assembly: GCA_032361185.1. Classification (NCBI taxonomy): domain Eukaryota; kingdom Metazoa; phylum Mollusca; class Gastropoda; order Lepetellida; family Lepetodrilidae; genus Lepetodrilus; species Lepetodrilus ovalis. The sequence goes on from JAUTBQ010077759.1 coordinate 50,100, forward strand.
AATGAATTTGATGAGTCACGTTCACTTATCAATGTAATGAATGTTCAAAATAATATTATTGGGAAGCGTCCATCAAATGTCGCCTCCGGAAACGATAAGTCATCAAAACTTGAAGAAAAAGAGGCAACTGATTTTTTTTCAGAAGAATCAAAAATGGCAAAACGCTTAAATCGATATGAAAAACGAGAAGAACAACTTGACTTACTTCGCAAAATTGTCCAAGCGTATAATTCGGGAAAAATTCTTGTTGCTGAAGCAGGTACGGGTACAGGTAAATCACTTGCGTATTTGCTTCCATCTATTCTGTGGGCAATCAAAAATAGAATGAAAAGTGGAAGAGTTGTAATTTCAACAAATACAAAAAATTTACAAGAACAGTTGTTTTATAAGGATTTACCCTTTGTGCAAGGATTAATTCCTGATGATTTTCAATCGGTATTGCTAAAGGGAAAAACAAATTACCTGTGCAAGGATAAATGGAATAGACATTTATACTTGGAACGAAAAAATTTATCAGAATATGAGCTTCAAGCGATATTGCCTCTAATTTATTGGGCGAATACAACACAAACAGGTGATATTTCTGAAAACAATGCTTTTAATTCTGAAAGGAATATATCAATTTGGTTAAAATTTGTAGCAGAAAATAACTACTGCTACGGTCGAAAATGTCCACACTACAACAATTGCCATCTTATTAAAATTCGGAATGCCGCTCGAATGGCAGATATTGTAGTTGTAAATCACTCTCTTTTGTTCACAGATATGCAAAACGAAAACTCTATTATAGGTGATTACAAACATGTCGTTCTAGATGAAGCCCATAATATTGAACGAATTGCAACCGATTATCTTGGTTCGGAGTTTAATTTTTTTATTTGTCAGCGCTTTTCTCGATTATTATACACACGGACAAAGAGAGAGGAAAAGGGATTATTACATCACTTGGATCAAAGTCTTGAAATGAATTCAAAAAAAATTGATGATGGTATTTTGAGCGGACTACAAGTCAGCATTCGTTCTGCAAAGAGGGAAGCAGAAGCATTTCGGCAACAGTACCAAATTTTCTTTGATCAAATCTTAATGTTAATTTCCACAAAACAACAAAAACAATCGGATAAGCTTCGATACAGCGATGGAGAATCATTTTTTGCAGATTTAAGTGAAACAATAAGTATGTTTAATGCGATTTGTGAACAATTGCTAGAGCACTTATTCAATTTAAACGAGCAACTCTATGAACTAAAAGAGGATACTTTTAAACTTCAAACACAGATAAGTCAAGATCTAAAGTCGCGATACCAAGACTTAATGATGCTCGCAGCGGATTTTATTACTTTAACACATGCGGGTAATGATGACTACGTTTTTTGGATAGAGTCACCGCGTAAAAAAGATACCAATCAAGTTCGTTTACTTATGGCACCGCTTTATGTTGATAAATTACTTCATCAACTTTTTTTTGATAGGATGGAGTCTGCTATTTTGTCCTCAGCAACTTTAGCGGTAAATCAGCAGTTTGATTATTACAAAAAACGAATCGGTTTAAACTATTTGGGAGATGATCGTGTTTCAACTTTAGATGTTGGATCCCCGTTTGATTATGAAACCCAAACGCGTTTATTTATCAGTCGATTCTTAGCTGATCCAAATCATCAAAATTATGGTATTGATTTAGCAACAATGTTAATAAAACTAGCCACATTTAAAGAGAATGGAATTTTGGTGCTCTTCACAAGTTATAGTCTTATGGATTTTGTTTTTAAATATATCCAAAAGACAATACAAAATAAGAATCTCATGGTTCAAGGTATTCACGGCTCTCGTTCATCCATTATTCATCGGCTAAAAGAAGAAACAAATAGTATTGTTTTTGGAACAGATTCATTTTGGGAAGGGGTAGATTTACCAGGTAAATCACTTGAGACACTAGTTATTACAAAGTTACCTTTTGCCGTTCCGAGTGATCCGATTGTTGCAGCAAAAATGGACGTATTTCGTAAGCTGAATGAAAATCCGTTTATTGCTTATTCAGTTCCTGAAGCGATTATTAAATTACGGCAAGGCTATGGTCGCTTGATACGTAGTAAAACCGATTTCGGTGATATTATTATTACTGATAATCGATTGATTAGTAAGCAATATGGGAAATTTTTTCTAAATTCGTTGCCAACAAATGCAAAAATTTGCAATACAGAATACGAATTTTATTCTTTGTTAAAAACATCATTATGTTTTGAGAACTCTTCCAGATAGTCTTTTATCCAGAAGAGTTACAAGCAAATAAAAATCACCAAATCGTAATACGTTCTTCTTCTTTTTTGAAGAGCTTATCACCATCTTTTACACTAAATGCCGTATAAAACTCGGGCATATTTACGATGACGCCATTACAACGATATTCGCTCGGTGAGTGTGGATCGGTTACTAGGCGATTACGTAACTCTTTATCGCGATATTTACGAGCCCAAACTTGCGCCCAACCCATAAAGAACCGTTGCTCGCCTGTAAAACCATCAAGTTTCGGTGATTGTTTTCCTTTTAATGAGTTTTTATAAGCGTAGTAAGCTACAGTTAAGCCACCTAAATCTCCAATATTTTCTCCCAAGGTTAGGCGACCGTTTATATGTAGGGTATCCACAGGAGAGTAGGAACTATATTGAGCAACTAATCGATTACCCAAAGTTTCAAAACTCTGCTTATCCGTATCTGTCCACCAATTTTTTAAATTACCATCGCCATCCGACTTTGCACCTTGATCGTCAAAACCATGAGATAACTCATGTCCAATAACAGCACCAATACCACCATAGTTTACAGCATCATCGGCTTTCATATTAAAGAATGGGGGCTGTAAAATGGCCGCAGGAAAAACGATTTCATTTTTGGATGGGCTGTAGTAGGCATTTACTGTTTGCGGAGTCATTCCCCATTCGTCCTTATTAATGGGTTTACCTAGTTTGTTCATATTATAATTATAATTCCAAATACCTGAGTTAATTCGGTTTTGCGTGATGTTATTCTTTGTGATTTTAAGAGCTGAGTAATCACGCCATTTGTCTGGATAGGCAATCTTGCGTCCAAATTTTTTTAATTTTTCTTTCGCTTTAACCTTGGTTTCATCGCTCATCCACTTTAGACCAGCAATGCGCTCTCCAAACGCAGTTACTAAATTGTCAATGAGTCTATTCATGCGAATTTTTGCCTCAGGTTTAAAGTGCTTTTCTACATAAACTTTACCGACCACTTCACCGATGGCACCACTTACTGTAATTACAGCTCGTTTCCACCGTTTACTTTGTTCTTTAATGCCTCGTAAAGTTGTTGAAAAAAAATCAAAATTTTCCTGATCGAATTCTTTTCCAAGTGTACTTGCAAAGGTTGTTAATGTTTGCCAAGTATAATAGTCTTTCCAAGTGGCTAGAGATGTTTTTTTTATCACATTATTTAAACCATCTAGAAAAGAAGGCTGATAGACACGTAAATCAGATACCTTTGCTCCAGATTCTGAAAGATATTTTGCCCAATCAAATGATGGCATCATTTCCTTAAGTTTTTTCACAGATAGTTTATTGTAAGTTTTATCACGATTCCGATTTTCAGTACGTGTCCAATGATATTTCGCTATATTTGTTTCAAGTTTCAATATTTCTTCTGCTTTCTTTTCTCCGTCAGGAATCTGAGATAAGTCAAAAATTTTAGCCATATGAGTGAGATATTTTTTCCGAATATCAACAAATTTTTCATCCTTACTTTCGTAATAACTCTTATCCGGAAGCGTTAAGCCACTTTGGTAAATATTTGCAATATATTCGTCCGACTTTTTTGCATCTTGTGCAATAAATAAAGCGAGTGGTACTCCAACACCTATTTTTTGTAACTCGGTCATTACGGAATGTAGCTCACTTTTTGATTTGCTAGCAGCAATTTTTTCTAAGTAAGGTTTCAACGGTTTAAGCCCAATTTTCTCAATTCCAACTGTATCCATATAACTGCTGTATAAATCACCGACCTTTTGTTTATCAGTTCCTTCTGCGGCTTTAGCCTTTGCCGACTCTTCAATAATTGCTCGTAAGTTTTTTTGAGCATCATCATAAAGTTTTGTAAATGAACCATAGTTAGATTTATCGGCTGGAATTTCAAATTCTTTAAGCCATTTTCCGCTTACAAATCGATATAAATCATCTTGCGGGCGAACAGATTTATCGAAATGAGATAGATCTAAACCAGAATTTTGAGGCTTAGAACATGAGACAAGTAGTACAATTGATGTTAATAATAGGAAATGTTTTTTCCCCATTTTGCTTCTCCTCAGAATGTTTTCTGAACGGTAAGGGATTTATCCAAGAAAAAAAAGAAAAATAGAAATTATTATATAATTTTAAATTTAATTTAAAGTTATATAATAATTTCAAAATGAAGCCATTTATTGTTATTACGCTTTCATTTTTAAATAATTAAACATAAACTAAGGCCTCTTTACGAAAGGTTTTCATGAGAAAAAATCCATTATTAATCGAAACGAATTTGTTGATTCCTTTTTCCAAATTGACTCCAAAATTTATTTCGGAAGCAGCGACAGAAATAATCGAAAGGAGTAAAGAATCTCGCGATAGACTTGTTTCAATTTCTATAGATGAACGAAACTACGATAATATCCTAAATGCTCTAGATGATTTATTACAAAAACTATCCAAAGTATTACATCCCATATATTTAATGAGTTCAGTTCACGAGGATGATACAATTCGAAAGGTAGCAGAAAAAGAAATTGCAAATCTAAGTCGCTTTTCAAATGACTTGCAGCTAGATGAGGCCTTGTATAAGAGCATTAAAGATTATTCAAAGTCTATGGATGCAAAATCGTTAACGGGTGTGAGGAAAAAATATCTAGATGAAACAATCCGTGAATTTGAGCGAAATGGATTTGGACTTCCTAAGAAGGAGCGAAATAACTTAAAAAAGTTTTTAAATCGTTTATCCGAAATCAGTATTCAATTTCACGGTAATATTGCGAATGCTAGCGCTAGTATTCATATTGAAAAAAAAGAAACTAATGGACTGCCCAAATCATACTTAGAAGAACGAAAACAGGAAAATGGCTTCTATCAAATTACACTTGATACTCCATGCTATGTTCCGTTTATGAAATATGCTGAGTCGGATTCAAGACGCAAAGAATTGTATCAACTTTATTTAAATCGGGCATCAGATAAGAATGGTGATTTATTGAAAGAAATGATAAATCTACGAAGAAAGATGTCAGCTATTTTAGGTTACAAGACATTTGCGGAGTACAACGTTGAAAACAGTATGGCGAAAACACCTCAAGCAATTTGGAATTTTGAAAAAAGATTATCCGAAAAAGTGACTGAAAAAGCAAATAAAGATTACGACGAGTTATTTAATATGAAGAAAAAAATGATACCGTCTTCAGAAGTGATTCATGGATGGGAAAAGGCGTATTATTTAAACCAATTACTTAATCAGACCTATCATCTCGATCAAGAGGAAATTAAAAGTTATTTTGAGCTAAATTGTACGATTAATGGCATGTTTTCAATTTTTGAAACGCTTTTCAACATAAAATTCAAAGAAAAGAAGGATGCTTCTGTTTGGCACCCGGATGTTCGTTTATTTGAAGTTTTTGAAAGCGAAATATGTATCGGTCGTTTTTACATGGATTTATTCCCGCGGAATAATAAATATAGTCATGCGGCTTGTTTTGGGATAATTAGCAGACGCCAGAATTTGCGTTCTGATGAAATTCCGACCGTTGCATTGATTTGCAACTTTGCAAAACCGACTAAAAAGCGAGTTTCGCTTTTGTATCATCGTGATGTAGAAACCTTGTTTCATGAATTTGGACACGTGCTTCATTCCGTACTAACAAAATCAGAACTTCATAGTTATTCGGGTACCTCTGTTTCGCGAGATTTTGTAGAAACACCTTCGCAACTATTAGAAAATTGGTGTTGGAATTATGAATCCCTTTCACGCTTTGCAAAACATTTTAAAACGAATCAAGTTTTACCAAAAAATTTATTCGATAGAATGATTGCAGCAAAAAATGTTGGCTCAGGGATTGATATACAACAACAACTTTTTTACGGTATTCTAGATATGACTTTGCATGATGGTTTTTTACCGGATGAAAAAGAGATACCCGTTCTAGTAAAAGAACTGCAAAATAAATTGACGCAGTTTCCTTATCTTGATGGGACCCATTTTGAAGCGTCTTTTGGGCATCTGGATGGTTATGCGGCAGGGTATTATGGATATTTATGGTCAAAAGTTTACGCCCAAGACATTTTTTCAGTCTTTGAAAAAGAGGGTGTCTTAAATAGTGAATGTGGAAAGCGATTGAAACAATGTATCATTGAAAAAGGCGGAACGGAAGATGAATTTGATATGTTAAGATCTTTCTTGAAACGTGAAGCAAATAATCTCGCCTTTATTAAGGCTTTAGGTGTTTAAAAATATCCTATAAAGCTGATTTTATCTTTTCTTGCTTCGTTGTCTCAAGATAAAAACGTTGACTGAGCGAATAACTCAAAAAACAGATATCATTTTAGAAAAAACTATAGACTAAGCCAATTGATAAAACATGTTTGCTTTGGAATTCCGAATGGATATCAATATCATAACGGAGATCTAAATCAAATGACATTCTTAAATAATCGGTTACATTTGTAATCACAGTAAAATCAAAGAAAACATCCGTTTTCTTGAGTGAGCTAAACGTTGTGAAAATTTCAATTGCTGTAATAACTTCGAATTTTTTAAATTTTTTCTTATAGCTGGCATTTAGTTTTAAACCCATATCAACGTTTACTGTTTCACGTTTGTCGCTTGTTGTTGCATCATCGGTGATATTAACAGCAAGTGTGTCGCCTGTGCTAATTGTTTCCTTTAAAGCAAAACCAGCTCGAGCATTAAAAGTTAAATTTTTTGATGTGTAGCCCACACCAATCGCTTGAGTAAGATATCCCGGATCAAAAATATCAGATCCCTTAATTTTAAAAGCATCTTTATAAATATAGCCAGGGGCAACTTGTGTTAAAATAGAGACAGATAGAAACGGCTCAATAGCTAAGCCTAACTTATGTGTATAAATTGTCTCGTGTGTAAACTCATTTGATGTCGTGCGTGACTTATTTGGAATTCCATCAATTTCGGACTTGCCAAAAGAAAATTTTCCCGCGTGTGTTAAATTATATTTTTTGGAATCTGAAATAAAATTATAAAGTGCAATAAATTGCCAGCTTAAAGTACTATTCCCACCTTTATACCAATTATTACTAATAGAGGTACTATTTAAATTAAAGCTTAAATCCAACTTTTTAATATATTTTACCGAATCAACTTGAAAAGCAAAGGCAAAACTAAGCATGGTTAATAATAAGAACATTTTTTTCATTTTGTGTCATCCTTATCTTTAAGAAGACGAGAGTGAAGCATTATGCTTCCTTATACGGCTTCAACACTATGCACCTCGGGCACCATGTTATTCATCATACGTTCGATACCATTCTTTAAAGTTGCAGTTGAGCTCGGACATCCGTGGCAAGCACCAATCATTTTAACAAAAAGAGTTCCATCTTTAAATTCCTGAAAAGTAATATCACCACCATCCTGAGCCACAGCAGGTCGGACATATTTGTTTAAAACATCATGGATTTTTTTCTCGGTTTCACTCAAGTTTTCATTTTCTTCTGCTGAAAGCGAATCACCTAGTGATTTTCCGTTTTTTAGATAGCTATTTACTAAATCAATAATACGTGGTGTAATGTCATTAAAATGTGCTGTCTTCGATTTTGTAATGGTTAAAAAATCTTTCAAAATAAAGATTCCATCCACACCGTCAATTTTAAAAGCCTCTGTTGCAAATTCGGACTGTGTCTCTTTATCTCTTTTGTACTCAATTGTCCCTGCGTGAAGAAGAACGTCTGAGTTAATTTTAATGGTATTCGGATTGGGTGTATTTTCAAGGCGAAAGCCTGCCATAATATTTTTCCTTTCTATTTCAAGTTACAATCTTATAACTTATTTTCAAGACAAATTATAACAATTCAAACATAACATCATCGTTTAATTTTGTATTGCAAAATATTTGTACCGAGGTCCAATGTATGTAGAAATACTGATTTTAATATTACTTGTTCTCATTATTATCATTTTAATCAACCAATTTCGTTTTCGAAAGATTATTTCCGAAGATAAAGCAATTGAAAGTATCATTAACGTTGCCGATTCAAAATTTTCGGATAGTCTTGAAAAAGGCAATGAAAAACTAAATCATAAAAAAGAATTAATAGACCAAGAATTAAGAGGTGTTACTGATCAAATTAAGAATTTTAATGAATTATTAACACGTTTAAAAACGGACTATAAAACAATCACTTCTGAATCTCTAAGAGAAAACTCAGAACATTTTGCTAAAAGTGGAAAAGAAATGATTGAAAAGGAGGGAAAACTCATTCAGCAAGAAATTAAATATGCTGAAGAAAACCAGAAAAAATTATCTGAGCAGCAAATAAAACTTTTGGAATCGAAACGGATTTCAATTGGTGAACGAATTGATCAGATGGAAAAGGTGATGAAAACACTGACGGATCGAATTGGTGATTATGAAAGATTTAACTCAAATAAATTTTCCGAGCTAAATGAACAAATCAAAAAGAGCTCTGAAGTGACATTAAATTTGAGTTCCGCAACGAATAAACTTATTAGCATGTTACGAAATACGAAACAACGTGGGCAGTTTGGTGAGCAAATAGCAGAAGATGTCCTCCGTTTCGCAGGTCTCATTGAGCATATCAATTATGAAAAACAGACTAGCACAGAGCATGGTGGGCGACCCGATTTTAAATTTATTTTACCTGAAAATCGATATTTATTAATGGATGTAAAGTTTCCGTTAAATGCGTATCAAGATATGTTTGAAACGAACGAAGACACGGAACGAATCCGACATGAAAAACAATTTCTGAAGGATGTAAAAGCCCATGTAAAACAACTTGGTTCAAAATCTTATATTGCTGCCAAGAGTTTAGACTATCTCATCATGTTTATCCCAAATGAAGGTATTTTTTCATTTATTAACGAAAAAGAACCCCAGCTCACGTTAAATGCCCTAAAGGAAAAAATTATTATTTGTTCTCCACTTACATTATTTGCTGTTTTAGGAATTGTAAAACAATCCATTAATAATTATAAACTACATCAACGGGCACAGGATATTCAAAACTTAACAAACGAGTTTTACAATCAATGGAAAAAATATGTAGAGGAAATCGAAACACTCAACAAGCAATTTAAAACAGTATCAACAACTTTTGAGCGGATTAACTCAACGCGTCGGAATCAGCTAGAAAGACAGCTAGAAAAAATTGAGAGATTAGAATTGGGTGAGTCGAAAGAAATTCAATCCTTAAAGGAATAAATTTTTTTTATAAAAAATGATTCGCAACTTTTAAAAATTAATTACGTTATTGCCTATAAACCAAAAATGTCTGGGAGACATCATCATGAAAATAATTTGTTTTATCTTTTTAGCGGCCTCGCTAATTTCCCAAGAGCGCGTGACTCTACCCGAAGCAATAGCATTAGCCTTAGAGCAAAATTATGATATTCAAATTGCCCGCAATGTTCAGCTCAGTTCGGACAAAGGGGTAACCAAGGCTTTTAGTGATAACTTTTTGCCTTCCTTAAATATATTTATTTCATCGCGGACTCAAATTGCAGAGCAACAAGTACGTGTAGGTGGTGTTCCGGTTCCGGGCGCAACGGAAGTTGGGACGAGCACGTTTGCAGCGGCAAACTATGGTGTCAATTTGAGAATTAACGATATTTATCAGGCGATAAAGGGTTATGCGAGAGCGAGTACGGAAAATGATAAACAATATAATATGACGATAAGTCAGATTCAATCCTTAGTAAAATCCGTAATGAACAACTATTTTAATCTAGCAAAGCAACAGAACTTACTAAAAGTGTATCGTCGCGCTGTTGAAACAAGTAAACAGCAGGTCGAACGTGCTCAAAGTCGATACGAAATCGGTTCTGCAGCGAAAAAAGACGTGATGTCACAAAAAGTTCAATTGAACAACGATCGTTCTGCATTTTTGCGTCAAAAACTTTTGGTGAAAACAGCTCAGAATCAATTAAATATTTCTTTGGGTCGTAAACCTTTTAAAAAAATACTTGTTGATGAATCGGTTTCGATGAATAAAAAATATTCAAGTTATGAGGAACTTGAAGCGAGCATGTTAGACAAAAATCCGGAATTAAAAGCAAGCAAAGAATCTTTTAATTCGGCGAAAATACAAGAAGATCAGGCAGATTATAATCTCTATTTCCCATCGTTGGGAATAAGCCTTGGCTACAATAAAGACGTGGGACGACAGGAACGCCTTTCAACGACCTTTGACGAATTGCTTATTTTTGATAAAAATTTTGTTTCCCACGCATCCGTTTTCCTTTCTTATAATTTTAATTGGGGAAAAGTTATCCAATCTCAACAGGCTGAGTTGTCAAAAAATAACGCAGAACTTCGAAAGCTTAAAAAAGAACGTGAGTTAAAAGCTTTGCTCTATCAATCGTATATTACTTATACCAATTCCTTGGAACAACTGACCTTACAAAAGGAAAATGTTGAAGCATCGCGTGAGGATTTACGTTTAGCACAAGAACGCTACAAACTGGGCTCAGGGACATCAATTGATTTGCGACAAGCGCAAGATGGTTTGACCCGTTCAGAAACAAACTTGGTCAATGCGAAATTTGATGCAAAATTGGCCGAAGTTGAAATAGAACGTTTACTAGGAAAAATTAAAATAAAATAATTCACTTTTTAAAATGGGAATACGAATATGAAAAAAGGCTTAATATCTCTTATAAGTTTTCTACTCATAACCGCGTGTGGGGGAGATGATGAAGGTGGTAAAGTTGTTCAAACGGCTAAAGTTAAGCGTCGGACAATTATTGAAAAGGTTGAAGGACTAGGAAAAGTTAAACCGGAGCTTGAGGTCAAGATTACATCAGACGTAGCGGGCCGTATTGTCGAAATTAATGGCTTGCCAGGTGATGCTGTTCAAAAAGGTGATGTTTTGGTTCGAATCGATCCGAAAAATTATATTACGGCATTATCAAGTAGCCGTTCGTCGCTTGAAAGCGTTGAGGCAAATCTCAGAAAAACAAAAGCAGAGTTAAAACGAGCACGTGAACTCTTCAGTAAAGGTTTTATATCACAGGCGGAGCTTGATATTGCTAAGGCGACTTACGAAGTACAATTAGCCAGCCGTAAGCAAGCCAAATCTGCCGTGGATAATGCCTTAGAAAATTTAAGAAAATGTACCGTGAAGTCACCAATCAACGGTGTTATCACGGTTAAGCGGAAGGAACTAGGCGAAATTGCACAAGGCTCTAGCTTCACTCTCGATGTGATTATGATTGTTGCCAATTTGTCATCAATGGAAACACTCGTTGATATAACAGAAAATGATATTATCAAAATAAAAATTAATCAAGAAGTCGATTTAGAAATAGATGCCTTTCCGAATAAAATTTTCAAAGGAAAAGTAAAAGAAATTGCAAACTCTGCAAAGTCAATACAAAATGGGCAGGCACAAGTGACAAATTATGAAGTTAAAATTGCAATTGTGGACAATAACGCGGCTTTTCGACCAGGAATGAACGCGACCGCTCAGATTAAAACAATGGTGAAGGAAAATATTGTAACTGTTCCGATTCAATCCATAACGGCACGTATTGCAAAGAAAGCAAAACTTGTAAAATCAAAAGAAGAAGAAAATCGAGATAAAGCGAGTGATGAGAAGAAAGATTTTCTTGAAAAAGCAAGTGATTTAAAAAGTTCGAAAAAAATGGAAGAAGTTGTTTTCGTTATAAACGGTAAAAAAACAGAGCAACGTCTGGTTATGAAAGGGATTAGTGATGATGACTACTATGAGATACTATCCGGTTTAGAGGAAGGCGACGAGGTTGTTATTGGTCCGTTTCGTATGCTTTCGACTCGCCTTAAAGATGGCAATCGTGTTCGGGTCAAAAATGAGGGTCCAAAAAAATCCAAATCAGGTGACGAGTAATAATGGCATTAATTGATCTAAAACACATTACCCGTTTATACAAAATGGGATCTGAAACAGTTCATGCGTTGCAAGGTATTTCAGTTGAGATTGAAGCGAATGAATATGTCGCTATTATGGGACCTTCGGGTTCAGGTAAATCTACACTGATGAATATTATTGGTTGTCTTGATACACCCACGGATGGTAACTACGTTTTAAATGGTAATGAAGTCAGTAAGATGACCGATAATGAGCTTGCCCGAATTCGAAATAGGGAAATTGGTTTTGTCTTTCAAACATTCAATCTTCTACCGCGGGCGGATATACTTCATAATGTTGAACTTCCCTTAATTTATGCAAATTTGGGAAGGAAAAAACGTCGGGAACAGGCGATAAAAACTTTAGAAGATGTCGGACTTGGCGATCGCTTAAAGCATAAACCGACCGAACTTTCTGGCGGACAGCGCCAACGTGTTGCGGTTGCAAGAGCTTTAGTAAATAATCCATCGCTTATTTTAGCTGATGAACCAACCGGGAATTTAGATACTCGAACCTCGTATGAAATCCTTCAATTATTTCAGGATTTACATGATAGCGGTCAAACGATTATTGTGGTGACCCATGAGGAAGATATTGCCAAGCACGCACATCGGATTATACGCGTCCGAGATGGTCTCGTTGAAAGTGACAAAAAAAATAAACCGATATCCGTTGCAGACTCTTTAAGCGAATTAAATAAAATCACATCGAATTAAAATACGATTGACTGATAGTCGTCATATAAAAACCTGAGAAAAAAGATGAATACGGAACTGATAAGAATGGCTTTTGATGCTATTAAGGCAAATAAACTACGCAGTATGTTGTCAATTCTTGGGGTTTTTATTGGTGTTGTTTCAATTATTGTAATCATGACTTTAATGGACGGATTTAAATATTATGTCCACAATACTTTTGCAAGCTTTGGCGGAAATGCGCTATACATCAGCAAAATGCCACTTATGATTACCAGTTTTGAGGATTTTCTTAAATTTCAGAAGCGCAAAGAGCTAAAGTTAAAAAACTTTGAAACGATAAAAAAGGAAGCCTTCTTTGCGACACACGTTGCGCCAATTTTTAGACTACAAAAAACCATTAAAACCAAAAAAGAATCCATGAATACGACTATTACCGCATCAAATCAGGATGAACCATTTGTTGAAAATATTGATCTTGATATCGGTCGATTTTATTCGGCAAGCGAAGTCCGAAGCCATGTAAAGGTTTGTGTTATTGGTTGGGATATTGCTGAACAATTTTATGGAGGAGCCGAAACGTCTATTGGGAAAATTCTCAAAATAGACGGGTATTCATATCGTGTCATCGGTGTTTACAAAAGACGTGGCGCTTTTTTCGGACAATCTTTAGATCGCTCGGTTTACATACCTATTACGACGTTACGAGCCAATAGTCGTTCGTTCAATAGAGGTTTACAAATCGCCGTTGCTACAGAAGATCCGAATTATATTAAATATCTAAAAGATGAATTAACGGGAATTATGCGTAAAGTTCGAAAAGTTTCACCTGCAGATAAAAATGATTTTTCAATTTTCCAAGTTAACGATTTAGGTAAGATTTTTGATCAGGCAACGCAAGGTGCGTATATCGCCATTTTTTTTATTAGTTTAATCAGTTTGGTTGTTGGTGGTGTTGGTATTATGAATATTATGGTGGTTGCCGTGGTCGAACGAACAAAGGAAATTGGAATTCGTAAATCCTTAGGGGCTTCTCGTTCGAATATTCTAAAACAATTTTTAAGCGAAGCGGTTATGATAACGGTCTTAGGTGGAATTCCTGCCATTGTAATTGGTTTTGGTGGGGCAGCCGCTTTTTTAGTCAGTATGAATTTAACTTTTCCAATGACCATTCAACCCATTGTTGCAGGTGTTTTATTTAGTGTCTTTGTCGGAGTCGTCTCGGGTTTTATTCCGGCTTTCCGGGCATCGCGATTAAAACCTGTTGATGCATTAAATAAGTAGGTAAGATATGAACTTTTTTGAACTGTTAAGAATTGCTTTAAATCAGCTTCGCTCAAACAAGCTACGATCTTTTTTAACGACCCTCGGAATTGTTCTTGGGGTATGGTTTGTGATATCTATTGCAACCGTTATCGAATCCTTTTCCGCATCAATGGTGAATGCCACACAGGGCTTAGGATCAGATACCTTCCAAGTAGATAGATACCCCCGTTCTCGGAATCGTTCGGAGCAAAGGGGCTTTTTCCCTCGAATTAGAGCCTCCGCGGCCAAGCGCATTAATGAACGATGTCCCCATGTTAAAATAGCGGCTGCAGAAGATGGTAAATCCAGAGTATCGGTCTCTTTTTTAGATCGTGAAACCAATTCATCGTTTTATTTATTTGCCGCACAACCCGGTTTTCAAGGAAATAATAATTGGCCTATTGGAAAAGGTCGAGAAATAAACGAAGCTGATAATTTATCGTCAAGAAGCGTCATTGTTATAGGACATGATGTGGTAAAAGAGCTTTTTTTCGATCGCGAAGCTCTAGGGCAAATTGTGAAATTGGATGGACGAAATTATCGCGTTATCGGCGTGATGGAAGAAATGGGAAATTTTATGGGACAAAATCGAAATACTCAAATCGCAATTCCCTATTCCGTTTTTGAAGCGATTTATGGTTATAATGGTGTAAGAATAACGGTTCGTGCACGTTCTATCTTTGATAGAGACCAAGCCATTGAGGAAGTTCGTAACGAAATGAGAATAATTAATAAAGTTGAACCAGGTGAAAAAGATACGTTTGGGATTTGGACAAATGAATCCAGTTCTGCTAATATGCTTTCATTTTTTGGAAACGTAAAGAAATATGGCTCCCTGCTTGGAATTTTAGCCTTATTTGTGGGTGGTATCGGTGTAATGAATATTATGTTAGCATCGGTAAAAGAAAGAACGCGAGAAATCGGTGTGCGTAAATCGCTCGGTGCGCGTAAAACAACCGTTTTATTTCAATTTGTCTTCGAAAGTTCTACACTATGTTTACTGGGTTGCACCCTCGGCATCGCCTTTGGTTTTTTAACGGGGAGTATTCTAGCTACCCTTATGGGAACGGGGGTGACTATCCCAATGTATGATATCGGTTTAGCCGTAATCGGGACATCCTTTATTGGGATTGTTTTCGGGTCTTTTCCCGCATGGAAAGCGTCAAAACTTGATCCCATTGACGCCCTACGTTACGAATAATTAGCTCAATTAATATGGAATTCGTCAATACCATATAGTCAATCAGAAATTAATTCCAAAATGAAGACCTGGCTCAAATAGAAAATAGTTTGGCCATTTATCTTCTTCAAGCTGAAACGATTTTGGTAAATTGGCGTTTATTGGCCAATACGTAAAAGCAACTGAAGGCTCAATAAAAAATTTGTTTTCAAAGAAACGAAACTGGTAACCAAACCTTAAGGTATTAAATAATTGGAATCCTTTTTTAAGACATTTTTCATTTTTATCTAAATAATTTTGATAAAATGCCGTTGAATGTATTGCCACATAAATACCTTCCCACATAAAACGCTTATAGGCTAAACCAAGCCCATAAGCTTTAACCGATCCCGGAAAATTTGATCTGACATTTTCATGATCATCCCCATAAGGTCTTCCAAGTGGGCCTTTGTATGTCCACATGATAAACTCAACAGAAACAACATCTTTAGAATTTATTCTATATCCATAATTTAATTGATAATAATGGGGAGGATCGGGGAATAAATTAGCAATCATAAAAAGTGTACTTCCAATAAAATATTTCTTAGCCACCTTTACTTGCTGGGCCTCTTGGCTAAATATATTTAAGGTTGAAAAAATCAATACAAATAAAATATTCCCAATTTTCATAAAGCCTCTCTCTTCTGTTTTCTAGAAAATGATACGAACGATTCATTTAACCGAAGGTACGAAGTAAGTATTTTTTACTTCAAAACCCTTATGGTCAATCATTTATCACGTTTATTTTCAATTTCCAGAAAGAATACTTTCAATTATAGGTTTCTTTCCAAATTTCCATTGATTAGTCTCTCGATTATAAAATTTTGTATCTGAGTTAACCGCAAAAGGTATTTTTCGTTTAGCCAATTCACAGGATACAAATTTAGCAAAATTAATTTGTTCCCACATTCCTAGTTTATCTCATACACCTTGACATATGGTCCGTCTTCCTTGTTCTTAAGGTTCAGAAGAAGTTTCCCATTTTCCACACGCGCTTCTTTAATATTATCTTTTTCTTTGAGAACGATTTGAGTTAATAATTGATCATTTTCAATAACATCAATTGACATTTCTTTGAGATCTCTTTGAGCAGTTTTAATAAATAAACGTCCGTTTTCATAACCTAAAATTGATGAAATATCATCTTCATAGACACCCATTCTTTTAATCGCATCGGAAATAGCTTTTGCTTTCATTCTAGCTATTTCCCTCTTAGATAAATCATCGTTATCTATTTCAATGTTAATATTGTACCTATTTGGATCTCGTTCAATACGCTTAAAATCTTTTGTAAATGTTTTTAGTGTAGTCATTTGTGTATTTAAAAACTCAAACTTATACTCGCCCTGCTTTGATTTGAAAAAGCCATCTCCTGTATAAACTAAATTGAAACCAGTACTTAAGGATATACTCATATTGTTACTACCTGCTTTTGGTGAAATATAGTCGTTATTTTTTTCTGTGGATAAAACAGTACCATTTCCATCAATCGTTTTAAATTTTTCCACGGAATTACCCAAATATTGAATCAGTATTTTGTTTCCATACTTAATCGGTGTTCCTGCACTTCCACCCGATGTAAGCTTTACATCTTTAATATGTTTTCCTGAAAAATCAAAAATGTTTAGTTTCATATCTTGGCGAACAAAAATTCGATTTTTAGTCGTAAAAACTTTAAAGGGATTCATTAATTCTCCAGGACCGTTCCCTTCTTTTCCAAAATGCCGCACAGCTTTCCCGCTTGAATCGTAAACATGAACTGTTTTGTTTCCTTGGTCCAAAAGTACATAATAGCCATTTTCCGAATAAGAAAAAGATGTACCCATATAAAAACCTTCTTCATCCATAAGAGTAAATTTTTCACTTAGTTTCAATAGATTCTCTTTAAGTGGTTTGTCTTTAAGTTTAATTTTTTCAGTGATATAAATAAACGTTGATAAAAAAATTAATGATATAATTTTTAGCATAAAAACTCCTCTTTAGTTACGATTTAAGTGATCATATTTATATTACTCTCAATATTGAGTAATGTTCATATTTTAATTCGATTATGTCAAAAAGTACTAAAATTTTTGTTTCTTGAAAGGTGAATGTCTTTCTCGTACATTCTTGGCTCAATGAAGACGAGAGTTTGTGAAGCTCAATAATCTGATACTTCCTTTTAAAATCGAATTTGATCTGTTTGAAAAAAAATTTACAGAAGTCATGCAATCTAATATTACGATTATTGATACCGTTGCTAGATACATGCTAAAACATAAAGGGAAAAATTTACGCCCCTTACTTGTGCTGATGTCGGCAAAGTTATGTGGGCCACCAACGGAACATTCCTATGTTGCAGCTGCCGTGGTCGAATTACTTCATTTGGCAACTTTAGCCCATGATGATGTCATAGATGATTCTGATCTTCGAAGGGGTTTTCCTTCTATTAAGGCAAAATGGAAAAATAAAGTTGCTGTTTTAATGGGCGATTATTTATTATCAAAGTCGTTGATAGGTGCCTCAGAAACAGGTAATATTGAACTTATAAAAGTATTATCGAATGCCGCAAAAAGATTAACAAAAGGGGAGTTTGAGCAACTTCAAAAAAGCCGTAAACTAAACATTACGGAAGAAGAATATCTTCGTATGATAGCGAATAAAACGGCTGCATTACTTTCCGCATCTTCTGAGTTAGGCGCGATTACAACGGGTGCGTCACAAGAGAAACGAAATGCCATGAAAAACTTCGGAGAATATTTGGGAATTGCTTTTCAGATCAAAGATGACTTAATGGATTACCAAAGTAAATCTGGAATTATTGGAAAACCGGCAGGTACGGATTTGGTCGAAAAAAAGCTAACCTTACCCATTATTTACGCATTAAAACAAAGTTCTGAAAAAGAAGCAAAATATATTTTAAAGCAAATAAAAAAAGCAAAGAAACGTTCAGATGTGTCAAAGATTGTTCATTTTGTAGATGAATTTAAAGGCTTAGACTATGCTGAGAAAAAGGCAACTGAATTTGCAGGCAAGGCACGCAATGAATTAGAGTGTTTTGAAGACAATACGGTAAAAAAAAATGTATTTAATTTTGTAGATTATGCCATTAATCGAAAAAAATAAACAATTTTTAATTATACGCCTAAGTTCCTTTGGGGATGTCTTACTGACCACACCGTTACTACGTAGTTTGCAGAAAAATTTCCCAAAGGCAAAAATAGATTTTTTACTTCGTAAACCTTTCCACCAAATGATTGAAAACAATAAAAATATTACCCTTTATTTTTATAATAAAACTGATATAGCTAAGTTAAAGACAATACATTATGATCTCATTATTGATCTGCAAAATAATATAAAAAGTTTATTCATCTTAAAAAAGCTACACTTTACCCAAGAAGTAAAATATAGTAAAGAGTGCCTAAAACGTTTTTTATATGTCCATTTTAAGGCTAATTTTTTCAACACTCCTATTAAAACGGTACCTGAACGCTATTTAGACTGTATCGCATCATATAACTTAGAACACGATGGGTTTTTACCTCATTATTACTTTAAAAAATCATATGTGTTTCCGGAAATTGATGTTCTAAATGAACCCTATATCTGCGTTGCGCCCGGTTCTGCACATTTTACAAAACAATGGCCTAAAGAGTTTTATTCGGAGTTGATTCAAAAAATAAAATCTAAAATTGTTTTATTGGGTAGCAAAACGGAAATAGGTACAGCAACATATATTTGCCTCAATAAGGCTTCAACAAAAATTGTAAATTTTGTAGGAAAAACAAGTTTTGATAAAACGGCATATCTAATCAAACATTCCGAAGCGGTTATCTGCAATGATAGTTCGATTATGCATTTGGCGACTGCACTTAAGAAAAAAACACTCGTCTTTTTTGGTTCAACAACAAAACAATTTGGTTTTTATCACCCGCATAAAAATTCTGTTCTCTTAGAAAATAACGAAATTTCATGTCGTCCTTGCTCGCATACAGGAAAAAAATCTTGTCCAAAAAAACATTTTAACTGTATGAAAACAATTCATCCGGATACCGCATATATAAAACTTCAATTACTTTTGGAGAAATAGTGATTAGCATTTTTTGGAAATCTCTTTACAATATTGTCATATTTCCATCGTTATTTTTGACCATGCATATATTAATGCTTTTTAACTCCAAAATTCGTGGTGCAATTTTAGAAAGATACAAAATATTTCACTCACTTAAAGACTACAAAAAAGTATTCGGTTTAAGAACCATTTGGTTTCATGTAGCATCAATGGGTGAATTTGAACATATAAAGCCAGTGATTGTTCAAACAAAAAAAATTTTCACCCATTCTACAATTATTGTCACATTTTTTTCCCCCTCTGGTTTTAACAATATTAAAACCCATGAAGCAGTAGATTATATCCTTTATTTACCATTTGATTTTCCATGGACTATCCGACGTTTTATATCCATTTTAAAGCCGGATATTTTTATTACTGCAAAGTATGATCTTTGGCCGAATGTCGTATGGCAAGCTGTAAAACTTCAACTTCCTATCTTTGTGATTAATGCGTCACTTGGACCTAAAAGTAAACGTTATAAAGGGATCATTGGGCTTTTTAACCGAGAAATTTTTCAACATATTCGAGAAGTTTTACTTAGTACGGAAGAGGATATCGTTCGCTTAAAACGAATTGCTAAAAATGCAAATTTTACCGTAACCGGCGATACAAAATTTGATCAGGCCATTTGGCGAAAAGAAAATACAAAACGAAATAAAATTATTGATAATAAAGTGGTCAAAAAGAAACGCGTCTTCATAGCAGGTAGTATTTGGCCAACAGATTGGAATGTGGTTATTCCGGTTTTAAATCGACTGATCTCTACAAACAAAGATTTAATATGTTTTCTTATTCCTCATGAACCAACCGATCAGCATGTTCGTGATATAGAATCATGTTTGGAACATCCTTCAATCCGTTATTCACGAGTCGCAAATTATAAAGATGAAGCATTTATCGTCGTTAATCGTATTGGTATTTTAGCTTCTTTGTACGCACGAGCAGATTTTGCCTATGTGGGCGGAAGTTTCAAACAAAATGTTCATAATGTGATGGAAGCCGCCGTTTTTGGCATACCTGTTTTTTATGGACCCGTCCATAAAAATTCCTTCGAAGCCATTGAACTAATTGATGCCGGCGGTTCCGTACTGGTAACAAATAAGGATGATTTTGAACAAAAAATGTTATTAATGCTTCATTCGAAAAAAGATAACTTTAGGTATAGCCAAAATGCAAAAAACTACGTTCACACGAATAGTGGTGCTACCAAACTTGTTATGAAGAAATTAATTCAGTATTTATCGTAGCGTGAACTCACGATATAAAAAATAGTACGACTCCATACAAAATAATATAAACATCGTGCATAGAAAGGCGAAAAAGTGCTGTGTATTAATGTCTTGAGTCTTAAAATGTGCGAAGTCGGCTGTTTTGATAGTATTCCAAGTAATCTTGAACAAGAGTTCTTTGTCGGATATATTCGTACTAGCTTTGAGCGTCTTTTTACTCATGACTAAAACGTTCTAGCATATTTGTTGATTTCAGTTTCTCCCGAAATAATAAAGATCACGTCTCTTCAATTGAATCGTCTAAAAAATCTACTGCTTTATTCATACTTTTCTTTCTAGTTCTTTAATACTATTCTGGGGGCATATAGCTGCTCCTCCCAAGTTAAAAAACGAGCATTTAATATGGAATATGTTAAGAGCAATTAACGTTCTTCAACATCTTTACTTACCCCGAACTCAGGTTTATCTTGGTATATGGATATTAGAACAGTTGTTTCTTTAACATGAATGGAAATACGAAAACGAGAAATAAAATTGATTTCTACCGCTATGCAAAAAAAATTACTACATTCTTTTTCTGTTAATCAAAATACCATAACAAGTTGGGTAAAAAAGTAATATGAATATAAACTTTAAAGGGTTAATCGAAAGAATTTTTTGAGGCTTTGCCTCAAGGATAGTTCGTCTCAAGAAATTTTTTAATATTCATCGGATTAATAAAATGAAGTTGTTTTTAAATCTCGTATTTATAATTTCGTGTACAAATGTGCTTCCTATTTTAAAAGATATCGACTCAATTGAGCTCAATTTTTCAAAAACAAATACAAAAACACAAAATTTATTACTAAGCATCAGAACTTCGAAAGTGCATGAGAGCGTGAAAACAATTTTTTTAACAAAAGATGAAATTAATAATTTAAGAGATCAATTAAATCAGTTGAATTTCCTGTCATGGGACGATCGCGATGTAAAGTGGCGAAACTTCCCTCAATATTTAAAAATTACTATTTTCGATGGGAAAAACTATATCACAAGAGAATTAAACGACTATAATAAAGCGCGATTTATAGAAATTTTAAATATTTTCCAGGATTATCTTTTTATGGATTAACAGTTTACTTATACTCTTTTATTTTTAAAGGCTTAAATGGTAAAAATTCTTTTAACAAATGACGATGGATATAATGCAATAGGTATTCAGCGAGCAACAGAAGCTTTAAACGGTTTTGCTGATTTAACGGTTGTAGCACCCGAAAAGCAACAAAGTGCGGTTAGCCACAAAATAACACTTCATAAACCATTACGGATGAAATCACATCGATCAAGTTTTGCTAAAATTTATTCGGTTTCCGGTTCACCTGTGGATTGTATTAAAATTGCATTAAATCAGATTTTTACGGATAAAAAACCAGACTTGATTGTATCGGGCATTAATCAGGGAAGTAATACGGGATATAATTTATTTTATTCAGGTACCGTTGCTGCGGCAATTGAAGGAATGCTAAATGGTATCCCTTCAATTGCAATTTCACTGGCAGATCATTTTTTTTCAGATTTTTCCTTGTCACAGGAAGTACTGTTAAAAATTTGCAAAGAGTTAGTTAAAAATGGTTTAAGAAAGGATTGTTTTTTGAATATAAATTTGCCAGCAATTACAAAAAACGAGTGTAAGGGTATTGAATTTTGTCAAGTGAGCCAAAACCGGTATATCGAAGATTTTCAAGTAAAAAAAAACCCACATGGCGAAACCTACTATTGGTTGGGCGGCAAACACATGGAATACAATTTAAACAAAAAGGGTGATGATTATCTAATTAAGAAAAATAGGGTAGCGATAGCACCGGTACAGTTTGATTTTAACAGTGGTAATATTTTAGATTCATTTAAAACGTGGAAAATATGAGACATCAATACGTAAATCCATTCAACCCAATCTGCAAATAAATATTGCCCGAAATCGAAGCTAAGTATGCGATTTACAACATAGCGGCTCAGTTAATCAAATCAGAAACCTTAGAAATGTCTGTATCAAGCTTAATAAAATGGGACGGAAAAAACGAGCTTGGAAACACCGTATCAAGTGGCATCTATTTTATAAGGGTAGAAGTCAAAGCGGTGAATGGAAAAATGAGAAAGCGACGATCTCAAAGAATTGTTTTACTTAAATAAAATTTACCTCTCATAAACACCCCCCCCCAAGTGAAGCCATCGAAAGATGGCTTCACTGTTTTGAGGAACTAGAAAAATCTCAAAAATAAATATCCAGTGTGTGTCAAAATATTTTCCTAACTTCACGCATTTTAAGTTTAAGACGTTGATACACATAGAACACAATTTTTTTAGGATATATGTTTGTACTTTAAAGCACTTTCATAATGCGAATTCTCAGTTTTTTATAGTCTGATTTATCAAGTATTTGTTCTCTAATTTTCTTATTTGATTCTTTGAGCTTCCATTAAAAATGAAATATTATTATCGTGAAGCTCTTGCGTATTTCTGTGGCTTATTAAAGCAGAATCAGCAAGAAATATGACTTGTCGATGAGATATTTTTCTTTGATGACTGGATGGCGTCTTCTAATGTATTCCCTTCAAAAGTGTTGTCCGAATATACTTGATACCCAACAGGTAATCCTTATTTCGTCACTAATAAGGATAAGGTTATTTGTGCTTGATTAAATTGTGCATCTTTACTGTATCCATTTTGCATTAAACCTTTTGACGAAAACTCCCAAAATATAAACTTATACAATCGTAGAAAACGATATCTAACTTTTCTGGAAGTTTTGTGTGAGGTGAAATCGCAGAATTTCTATTATTATGCGAACGGAGGTTCGTATAATAAAATCTCGCTTAATATTCGTTAAATTAATAACTAAAACGACGATAAACAAATTCCTTCATTATTTGTCAATGGGATTATCTGGTTTAAAATGAGAAGAGCGTTTTAGTATTAGCGCCGAAAAGCTAAGATAAAGAGGCTAATGGATGTTACAATATGAGGTAACAAGGCTCCTGAAAGTGGTGAGATGGTATTGGCTTGCCCTAATATTTTTCCCACAACGATAATGGCGATATAAATGAGACAAATGAAGACACAGAGAAAAAAATAAAACATGGTTCCCGTTTTATTTCGCACGCTTCCTAGTACAGCACCAATAAAAGTCATAAAAAAAGTTGAAAAAGGAAATAAAATGGCATTATAGATTTCGTAATCAACGATAAAAGTGGGTTTGCCAAAAGATTGCATTCGTTTCGAATAAACTCGCATTTCGTTCAAAGTCAAAAAACGCTCAATACGTCCGGCAATAAATTTTTTTTCTTCCAAATCACGAGGTCTAAAATTTAAATCGGCATTAAATAATTCAGGAAAATAATTGTAAGTAAACGAACTATCCTTAGATGGAGAAAATACTCGAACATAGACATTTTTGAGCAACCAATTTCCATTTTTCCATAGAATTGAGTCCGCATCAATACGTTTTTTAATGCGAAGTGAGTCAGAAAAATATTGGATATTACATTTAATCATTAGGCTTTTGTCCGGGTGATATTCCATAATTTGTAAAATTGCATTGTTTGCCAATTGCCGCACATCATTGAAGCGAGTTTTTGTATGAACATCTCTTTTAAAAATTTCATACGTGTAAATATCTTGTTTTTTAATGGATGCATCTACGCCAAAAAGCTCGTTAAAAAGCAGTACCGAAGTCGAAATTAAAACAGCGACAAGTAAAACAGGGGAAATTGTTCTGAGGCGACTAATTCCAGCAGAATTCAGTGCCGTTAGTTCATTTGTTCGTGCATAATTAGCGAAGGTAATTAAAGATGCGATAAGAGCACAAATTGAGACAATAATATTTAAGAAATAAGGTAAATTATAAAAATAATATTTTAGAATGATCCCAAATTTAGCATCCTTTTGAGCGAATTTATCATTCATATCGAGCCAATTAAAAACGGTCATTACAAAAAGCAATGCGACCGTTATAAATATAAAAGATGTAAAATATTGCTTTATAATATAACGATCTACGATTTTCATTTTACCGTCTTTTGAAAAGGAACTTGAAGCGTTTCAAATTAATAGCATCTGTTAAAGACTGATCTTTTCGCAAGAAAAAAAGACCTAATGCAGCTAGAATAAGTCCAAAAAAATTTCCTGACCAAATTCCTATCCAAGGTATAATTTCTCCATTTTCGGAAAATTCTTCCCCTAGGAGAAGGCAAATATAGTAAATAACAAAAACAAACAAACACAGAAAACCTGCTTTTCCTGCTTCCCCCCGCTTTGTCATTATGCCGAGAGGTGCGCCGATTAAAAGAAAAATAATAGAGGCAAAAGGAATTGCATATTTTTTATGCCACTCACCAGCGAGATCAAAAATATCATTTTGGGAATATTTTATCATCATTTGAGTTGATTGAGTTAAATTTAACTGGCGTTTTATAGAGCGTTTAAAATCGTTGTAAAGCAAGTTAAATTGACTCGTACTGTCTAATTTATATGTTTTAAAATTAGTAATAAGTGATCGTATACGCTGGTCTTGTCGTTGATATTCTTTTTTTAGATCACTTGATAGTTCACGACTTGTTTTTTGACGATTTGATTTATATTGTTCTTTTTTTTCTTTTAAAAAGTATTCATTAGCTTCCATTAGGAATATTGTTTTATTGAAAAGTGAATGCTTAAATTGGGATGGATCCGTTAAATCGGTTTCATAAATTTCACCATTTTGAAGAATAATTTCAAAAATTTCTTTTTCCGGATTCAAATAAATAAAGCCCTCCTTGGCAACGATTGTTTTTGCTAGTTTCTGATTTTTTTGATCATAAATAATAACGTCGTATAAATGATCGACGGGGTAATTAGCGATTTTTTCACCCAAAAGGCGTATTTTTTCTTTCTTATTTTGATTGAAATGATCATCTAAATGTTTGACGTATAACTTGATCTGTTTAATATCTGTAAAGGTATTTTCATAAATTGATGCGGTCGGTTTTAGGCGGCGTATTTCACGAGCCAATTTCGCACTTTCAATATTATACTGAGGTAAGATGGTATTATTAAAATAGTAAACACAGATAGCAACAAGGATTGAGGCAAAAAAAAGGGGTGCAATAATTCGATTTAAATTTATACCGGCGGATCTTAATATTGTAATTTCATTATCTGAAGCAATTCGAACAAAAGCCATAACCGTTGCAACGAGCACACTCATGGGTATTGCAAGAGCAAGAGTAGGAGCTAAATGATAGTAAAACATCTTCGCTATGACGATTGCATCCAGACCACGTCCGAAGAGATGATGAGCTTGCTTTAAAGTAAAGCTCATGAGAAAAAGAAAAATAATTAATGATAATGCAAAGAAAAAGGGACCTACATGTTCAAAAAGAATATATCGGTAAAAAATATAGGCTTTTAGTTTACTTAACTTAGCCATTTAGTACGTCTTGTTTTCCTTCAGTTATTTCATTTTTAAGTGCGGTAACTTCGTCATTATTTTTGACTTTTTCCGGAAATTTTGTACTATAAATTTCAAGTTCCTGTTCGGCTTGTATCCATTTTTCCATAGCAATATAAGCCTTTACCCGGAGCATTTGAGCTTTTTCGACGTAAGGTGAACGTGAAAAAAATTTTTCCACTAGTTTAGAATATTTTAATGCAGAGCGCCACTTCTCCATTTTAAAGTAGAGGACGGCATTATAGTAAAATTTATGAGCAATTTTATTTGTAAGATCAAAGATGGAACGTTCCACCTTTTCCCGGAATAGAGATTTTGGATAATCCGCAATGAAATCCTTGTATTTTTGTATCGCCACTTTTGTGTATTTTTGGTCCAATGCATAAGAGGGGCTTAGTTTTTCATAAGACAATGCTTCGCCGTATTGTGATTTTTCTTTTGAATTACTCTCGTTGTGTCTATCATAAACACGTTGATAAGCATCCGCTGCCATTAAATATTTTTCCATCCGGTAATATGTTTTTGCAAGGTAGTATTGTGCGTCAGCGGCAACTTTTGTTCCAATATATCGGATTGTTATTGCATACAAATCATTCTTGGCTTCAAAGAGGTCATCATTTTTTAATTTTTCTAAAGCGAGTTTTAGTTCTTGCTCAGGTAAACGTTTTTTATAGATCTTCTTCTCAGAAGAGCACGCAAAGAATGATAAAATGATAATTGAAAGTATAATATGCTTCATGTTATTCCGTTGTTTTTACAAAAATATAACGAAGGTAAGAAAAAAATGTTTCTTTATCTATTTCTTTTCATTTCAAAAAATAAAGTTTTTAATCGAAAGAATTCTGTGTGACTCAGTCCCGAGGGTAGATTTTCTCAAAAATTTTTTTTATTTCCGTATTACAGGTAATAATTGGGTGTCGAACACATTAATTTTCTTTCTTCTGTGATACGTAATCGTAGCTTTTAAAACAATAGAAAAGTTGCTACTTTTATTTCGTTCAAAATTGGTGTACTAAATGAATAAAATTTCAAAAGAAAAACTGCTTCAAAAAGTAACGAATTATTTTAGAATTAATCCGAATAAAAGGATTGGAAAAAAGTCGATACTAAAAGACTTAAATATTAAGAATGAAGAAATTCGTTATTTTAAATTAATTATGGAAGACTTAATCTATGACGGAGTCATTCGAGAACGAACGCCATATACATATCAATATACAGCTTCTTTTAAGAGAAAATATACAGGGCCAATTCAAGTTACAAAATCCGGAATTGCTTTTGTTATGGTTGAGCAATTAAATAAAGAAGTTTTAATTAAGCGGAATGATATTGCAAATGCCCTAAATGGGGATATTGTATCCATTGATATCACAGATGAGAAGAAGAGAGGTCTAGAAGGTTACGTTATTGATGTTGTGAAACGACATAAGATCCATTTTGTGGGTCTTTTGGAGCTTCATCCAAAGTTTGGTTTTGTACGAATGGATGATGTAAAAATGAGCAAAGATTTTTTTATACCATACCGCTATTTAAACGCGGCAAAGGATGGTCAAAAGGTAGTGGTTGAACTTATTCTTTTTGAACCCAAAAGCCGAAAACCTGAAGGGCGGATTATCGAAATTTTGGGTTATCCGGATGAGGTTGGTGTAGATATACAATCGGTTTTTAGATCGCATAATATTAGTGAAACATTTGAAAAAAATGTTTTAAATGAAGCAGAAAAACAGACTCTTGATTTATCAGAAAAAGAAATCTCTTTGCGTATGGATCTAAGATCAAAAGCAATTTTCACGATAGATCCGCTTGATGCAAAAGACTTTGATGATGCGATTTCATTAGAAAAATGTGACGAAAATCACGTGGAGATAGGAGTACATATCGCTGATGTTTCCCATTTTGTTACCGAAAATAGTGAACTTGATAAAGAAGCCTTGCAGCGTGGTTGCAGTGTTTACTTGGTTGATCGTGTAATACCAATGCTTCCAAAGAAATTAGCAAATGATTTATGTAGTTTAAAGCCAAATGTAGATAGATTAACTTTTTCTGTTATGATGAAAATTGATATACGATTGTTAAAAACGGTATCTTATAAAATCACGAAATCAATAATAAACAGTAAGCGACGTTACACTTATGAAGAGGCACAGGCGATTATAGATAATGAAAATAAGGATGAATTTTCTGGAAAAATTTTAGAGATGCATCAATTATCGCAACGTATTCGAAAGAAACGATTTGAATCTGGTTCGATTGATTTTCATACACCAGAGGTTCGTTTCACGCTTGACGAAAAAGGAAAGCCTACAGGAATTGTTCGAAAAAAGCAATTGGGCTCAATGAAGCTCATTGAAGAATTTATGCTCATGGCAAATCAAGTTGTTGCAAAATATATTGAAAATTTATCAGATAAGATGAAATTGGAATGTCCTTTTGTTTATCGAATCCACGAACAGCCATCCGCACAAAAAATTGACTATCTGCAATCCTTTTTAAGCGGAATGGGTATTGAAATGAAGTTTCCAAATAAAATTTCACCGAAAATATTCCAAACAATGATTGGTCCACTTCTTGCCGGCTCCGATGCTGATATTATCAATGATGTCGCTGTTCGATCAATGATGAAAGCGCGTTATTCACCTCAAAATATAGGACATTTTGGATTGGGATTTAAACTTTATTCACATTTCACATCTCCAATTCGCCGATACCCTGATTTAATTATTCATCGCTTGTTATTTGAATATGAAAATGGAATGACTTCAAAACGGAGACAGCATTATCGACATATCCTAACATCACTTTGCGAGCTTTCATCAGAAAATGAAAAAAATGCAACGGTTGCCGAACGCGAATCTGTGAAACTAAAGCAAGTCGAATTCATTACAGATCATCTTAATGAAACGTTCATGGGGAAAATTTCGGGCGTTACTGATTTTGGTATCTTTGTTGAAATTGAAAATTTTTTAATTGAGGGGCTTGTATCATTGAGATCGATGAAGGATGATCGTTATATTTTTGATAGTAAAAGTATTTCAATTCAGGGGAAAACGAAACGAAAGAAATACCAGTTGGGGCAACGTGTAAGAATCGAAGTCGTCGAAGTTAATAAGGCAAACCAGCTGATTGATTTTGAGCTACGTGAAGAATGAAACAACGAATTTTATGGATAGATTCAAAAAGAAAAAAGAGGCATCGCGAATCAGGAGTACTTAAGACGATCTATTTTTTGGGGACTATTTTCATCTTTAGTTTCTCGTGTTTGTATTCTCAAAATCAGATAAAAAAAATAATGCAAATAGATTCGTTAGTTCAAAACAAGAAGGCATCTTTTTCTCCGACGTCCTATTTTAGTGAGTATTCAATTATTAAGAAAAATAAAAATGGCGAACAAATTTCAATTTATGAAGGGAAAGCAAAATTAATTTATGAAAATATGAAAATAGAAGCACATCGAATTGAGATAAATTTTGAAAGCAATATTTTAACTGCAACGCCGAAAATAGATACCTTGGAAAATGGGCGAACCCAGTTTATTGGAATCCCCGTTTTTACTCAAGCAGGAATGGAACCGATGTTTGGTGAACGTATTGTCTATGATTTCAAAAAAAAGCGAGGAAAAATTTTGGAAGGAAATACGAAAATGGAATCTGCCAAATATCATGGAGAGGAAATCAGGAAAATAGGTAAAAAGACACTTTTAATTCGCAACGGTAAATTTACGACATGCCTCGCTGACTCTCCTAGTTATTGGATACATTCTGGTAAGATACGAATGATTCAAAACGATCGAATCTTGACAGGTCCTTTGTATATGACAATTTATGGTGTTCCTTTTCCTATTCCACTACCATTTGGTATTTTTTCAATGAAAAAAGGACGACATTCCGGAGTTATTATCCCGTCTTTTTTTTCTGGAACAACACGAGGCAGAGGTTTGCACAAGTTCGGTTATTATTGGGCTGCATCTGACTATTTCGAAGCGGATTTTTTAGCAGATTATTTTGAAAAAACAGGCTTTGTATATCAAGTGAATACAAGGTTTAGAGATCGCTATAATTTTTCAGGAAATTTTTCAGGGCATTATGAGCCTAAAGATCAAATTACTGGTAAAACGAAGCATCGGTATGGTTTTAGTTTTAATTATAATCATACAATCGATCCTTCTTTAAGGATTAACGGGAGCGGGCGTTTTGAAAGTAGTCGAAATAATCGTAAAAACTATCGTGACTTTCAAAACCAAACCAATCAGGTTTTATCATCTCGATTATCCATTAGCAAACGATGGTTAAAAAGTTCTTTAATAGCGTCGTTTAATTATTCAAAAAACTTACTTAGCGAAGATGAATCTTATACGGCTCCTAATTTGAGCTTTCAGGTGAATATATTTCCTTTACTAGGCGAAGCTAAAGACCCACTAAATAAGACTTGGTATGAAAAAATAAATGTAAATTATAATTCACAAGCAAAAAATCTATGGCGAAAACAGACTACTGGAATTTATGGGCAAGTTGATACTTTTGCTAGTCTAGGTGCGAAACACTCCATTGTTTTAAGCGCACCTTATAAACTATTTAAATACATTCGATTTAATCCGAGTTTAAGCTATGAAGAGATATGGACAACAGATACTCAGGAATTAGATAAATCCTCAACAAAAGATACACTAATTTTGCATAAAGTTCGTAAATTCGCTGCGTTGAGAACGTTTCGTGCAGGAGTCTCTCTAAATACAAATTTATTTGGTTTTTTTGAGCCTAATATAGCTACTCTTAAAATATTGAGACATAAAATGACACCCTCAATTAATTTTTATTATCAACCCGATTTTTCAAGCCGTACTTGGGGGAATACAGAGACAATAAGCCAAAAAAGATACATACCATCGTTGATTAGGACCCGAAATGACGGTACAAAATATTTTGATAAATTTTACTATTCAATTTATGGCAGAACACCCAGTAACGAGCAACTTAGAGCGTCCATGAGTTTGGCGAACACTTTGAGTGCAAAATTTATTAATGGTAAAAAGGAATCAAAGGTAGATATTATGGATTTTTCTACATCCGCATCAATTAATTTTTTGAAAGATTCGTTACAATGGAGTGATTTAAATTCAAACTTTAGTTTTCCCTTTATTAAAACGTTTTCTTTTAGTGGAAGCATGAGTCATTCGCTTTACGAACTAGATAAAAATGGAAATAGGCAGAATAAATTTATAAAATATGGGATACCTATTTTAAAAACGATTTCATTTTCGACGTCTTATAAAATAGATGAAAAAATTTTTTCAGGGAAAGCAAAACAAAATATGAAAACAGATACTTTAATTGCTCAAACTCGTTTGGAAAATAGCGTTGAACAATTTAAAACACGACAAATTCCGTGGAGCATTAGTCTAAGTTCAACATACTATTATAACCGATTCGCAAGCACCGAAAAAACGCGGTGGACAACAAGTATAAGTGCTCAATTACAACTAACACGAAAGTGGCGAATCTCATATAACACGAGTATTGACATGAAGAATTACAATTTTCAGTATCAAAGTTTAAGTATAACACGAGATTTGGAATGCTGGAATTTTAGTTTTTCCTATTCACCGAATCCGTACAATTCATATTTTCTTTTAAACTTAAGTATTAAAGATAATATGTTAAAAGATATTAAATATA
This sequence comes from Lepetodrilus ovalis, assembly GCA_032361185.1. NCBI lineage: Eukaryota > Metazoa > Mollusca > Gastropoda > Lepetellida > Lepetodrilidae > Lepetodrilus > Lepetodrilus ovalis. The sequence goes on from JAUTBQ010077759.1 coordinate 81,911, forward strand.
ATCGGCGCTCAAGAAACTTGCCAATATTTTAATTGTAGAAGAGTTATGGATTATTTACAGCTAAGGTATCAACGTAGTTTATTTGTTAGCTTCTATTTTGTTATTATTATTTTTTCGTTAATTCTTGTTTTGTTTAATAGCATTTCAATTTTATTAAAAATACTCGATCCGGATATTTTAAAGGAAAACAAAAAAAGAGAAAAGCGCTACGTCGTAAGGCTTCAAAGGGAACGTGCTACGTTACCGAAAGAAATTGTTGAGAATTTGAATGAAAATGAACAGAAATCAGAATTTAAGAAATTTTTAAGTGATGAACATTCACAATCTGCTTCTGCGAATAGATCAAACACACACACAGGCAATATTAGATTAAACAATAAGCGCTTAACGTCGTTGGAAGCCCGAAAAGAAAAGGATGAAAAGAAAAATTCCCCAAAAAAAACAAATTTTATGAGTAAAAATTTTACAAAAGAATCAATATTCGGAAAAAATGAAAACAAGAAAAATGATAAAAAAAATATGTTGCGTGGAAAAACAACAATTAATCAGCTTTCTACATCTACGAAAGATGCCGGCGCAGAGCGTTATAATACGGAGTTTTCTTTAAGTACATATAAATGGAATTATACGCCTTATATTCGCATGATTAAAGAGCGAATTCGCAAATATATTTCACCACCACCTGCGTTTTATTTGGGACTCATTCGTGGGAAAACTTTTTTTAAAGTTGGCATTTCACAAAATGGAGAACTTATCCACTTTAGTGTGATTAGACATTTTGGAAATAGTGCACTTCGAAAAACGACAGAAGATGTTATGAGTACAATTTTTAAATTACCTCCTCTCCCCCCAGATTTTCCTGAGAAGGACCTTACGTTGCGAGGAGCAATTTTTTACTGATGAATAGGATTTTTTAATGGAAAAATTACAAGATTTTTTTTTCGCGGGTGGGCTTATGATGTACCCACTTTTTTTATCTGCATTTGTCGCAATTGTGATAATTATTGAACGTCAATTTGCATTAAAGCACAATAAAATTCTTCAACCAGAATTATTAAATATCATTAAAAATATGAGCACCAAGGCGGATCTTATTCATGCCGATCAGTTAAGCAAATCGAATCCTGGACCTTTTGCGAACATTCTTCAATTAGTTTTTAAAAATCAGGATTTACCGAGTACAGAAATGAGTCAGGCAATTGAAGATCAGGGTCAGTTTGAAGTACGGTATTTAGAGAAGGGAATTGGAATATTAGAAACAATAGCTGGAATCGCGCCGCTTATGGGCTTGCTTGGCACCGTATTCGGAATTATTAAAGTTTTCGATAAGATTAAAGAAGTTGGTCTAAAGGATCCTGCTGTTTTTTCAGGTGGAATTTCTGAGGCTCTGATAACAACGGCAGTTGGCTTGGTTATTGGCATAGTTGTTTTGATTTCGTATAACATAATTAGCAAACGCATTGAAAACTTAATAGCACAGATTCAACATAATGCGAGTGATCTCATTTTAAAAATGAAGCGCTTTGAGGCTGAAAGAGATGAAACTAAATCGTAAGCAAAAAAAAGCACTGAGTTTAAATATGACTTCCTTAATTGATGTTTTATTTATACTTCTCTTATTTTTTATAGTTACATCGACCTTTAAGGATCCGAATTCGTCGGCACTTGATCTGGAGTTGCCAAAGACAAGTGAAACACAAACGGATAAATTACCCGAGGAGGAAATTGTTTATTTAGACAAAAATAACCGAGTAAGTATACTAGGTCAAATTCTTCCACTTGATTCTTTATCGAACGTTTTTCCTTCGTTAAAAGAGCGATTGAAATCAAAGGTTATTATTTTGAAGGGTGATAAAAATGTTAAATATCAATCATTTATAAGTATCTTTGATATTTTTAAGGCGAATGAGATTGATAAACTTGTTTTATCTAGTGAAAAAAAATAGCTATAAACCTCAGAATAATACTATTACAGGTGTTACTTTCTAATAATTCGAGATTGCTTCTTCCAATTTTTGTTTTTCATATAATTGAGCATAACGTCCATTCTTGGCAAGTAAAGATAAATGTGTTCCGTTCTCTATAATCTTTCCATTATCCATGAAAATAATTTGATCCGCATGCTGAAACGATGATATGCGATGTGAAACAATAAAAATTGTTCTTTGATTTTGTTCCTTTCGAAACGCATTGACAATGAGCTTTTCTGTTTCCGCGTCTACTGCAGAGAGACAATCATCTAAAATAAGAATATCCGATTCTTTCATTAAAGCACGCGCAATAGCAATTCGTTGCTTTTGTCCACCTGAAAGATTAATCCCTCGTTCACCTAAAGTTGTTTCCTCACCATTTGGAAAATCGTCAATTGTTTTTTTAAGTTGTGATTTTTCAATAACATTTTTTCTTTTTTCATCATCACTAGAGTCACCAAATTCAATATTGTTACGAATGCTATCGCTAAACAGGAAGCTTTCTTGAGGAACAACAGAAATGGCAGTATTTAATTCGCTTGAGCTAAATGAATTTATATCAACGTTATCTATAAATATGGAGCCCTCCTTAACTTGATAAGTGCGATTTAACAAAGAGATTAGTGTTGTTTTCCCAGCACTAACAGGTCCGATAATTCCTACTGTTTCGCCTTTTCTTACACGTAAATTTATATGATTTAAGACCCCTTGTTTCGATTCTGGATATGTAAACGATAAATTTTTAAGCTCAATGATGTTTTTAAATTTAAATTTTTTGGGGTTCACAGGATCTTTTACATTTGTTTTTTCATCCATTATTGCAAGAATTCGTTTCATTGATGCTAAACCCGTTTGATATAACCCGGCGACCCATCCAACCGCAATAGACGGCCAGGCTAACATTCCAAGATAGAGAATAAAAGCGGTTAAATTTCCAATCGTAATTTCCTTTTCAATAACCTGTGAACCACCGACATACAAAATGGCTATGGTGCCAAATGACATAATAAAATAAATAAATGGATGAAAGAGACTATTTACGACCATAAAATTAACCATGCGATCATAGTAGGTAAAATTGAGTGATGTAAATCGCTTGACTTGATCTTTTTCTAAGGAGAATGATTTGATAACACGTATTCCTGCAAGGTTTTCTTGAGCAAAATTGCTTAGCAAACCATAAAGATTTTGTATCTTTAGCTGACGCTTATGAACCATTCGCCCGAAAAAAAATACAATGACCGCCATAATTGGAATGGGAAAAATTGCCCAAAATGTTAATAACGGACTAATTTGAATCATTATATAAAGATAAACAACGAATGAAAAGGTGAGATTAACTGTGTACATTATAGCCGGACCATAAACCGAGCGGATATTCGATAAATCATTTGTTGCCCGTGCCATTAGATCACCGGTGTGCTGATGATGGAAAAAATTCATATCCATTGACTGAAGTTTCGCGAAAAAATCATTTCGAAAATCATTCTCGATTAAGCGTGATGCACCAATAGTAATACGCCTCATTAAAAAGAGAAAAAGGCTGTTAATTACCGATAAGATCACAATAATAAACAGAAATTCTTGCAATTCAGTTTTTTCAAAGCTCTTTTGGTTAAAAAGATCGATGGCTTGTTGTACATATCTTGGTATAAACGATGCGATGCTAGTTTTAAGAATGACCATTACACTACCAAAGATATACCACCATTTATATTTTTTAAGATAAAATAGTAATTCTTTATACATATATTCTCATTATTTTTCAGCTATACACCAGTTTTCTAAAGTTATAGGCTACGCCCAGTTTAACTTTATTTGTGATAGTATTGCTTATATCCGAGCTTCTGAAAAAGCAGAAAACATATATATTTGTGAGCGGATAGCTTTTTTAAAATCATCAATATGTAGAGATTCATTTTCTGAATGTGCATTACAATATGGATCTTCAACGCCGATTAAAATTGCAGGTATATTACCTAAATGCTGACTCAGTGGCCCAACAAATCCAATCGTACCGCCACAACCGATAGAAACAGCGTCTCTTCCAAAACCCTTACTTAAAGCACTCTTAGCTATTTTAAAATAAAGATGTGTCGGTTCAGTCTTCCATGCACTTGCTATTGAGTCTAGCGTAACGGTAATGTTAAGTCCCCATGGGCAAAGTTCCTTAATTTTTATTTGCATTAAATCTGCAGTCTTTTTGGGGTCCATTCCAGGGGCTAAACGTAAACCGAATTTCGCCCAACAAGAATCCATTACCACATTTCCTGCTGATTTACGTGAGCCCGATTCAATTGAATTTACTATAAATGCTGGTAAACGCCATAATTTTTCAAGAACTGATGAATCACCACCAATAATTTTGGCTTCACCCAGCATTTCAACTTGCTTCTTATAAATTTCATCTGTCATGTTAAGTTGCTTAAGTTCTTGACGCTCTTCATCCGTTAAATAGTCAATCATATTATACAATTCGGGTATTCTTATTCTCCCTTGATCGTCCGTAATATTAGCGATGATTTTTGCCATTGCGATATTCGGATCGGGGATTGGTCCTGAAAACATGCCACTATGTAATGGATGATCGATCGATTTTATTTCGACGTCCATAGATACAAGACCACGCAAAGATGTAGTTAACGATGGGATACCTGTATCATAATTTGATAAATCTGCAATAATCATAACGTCTGCTTTTAATTTTTCGTTATATGTATTTAGAAACTCTTCTAAATGAGGTGAACCAATTTCTTCTTCACCTTCAATTAGGATTCGAACATTTATTGGAAGCTTACCATCATGTGTTTCAAAATAAGATCGAAGACTCGCGATATGGACAATAATACCTGCCTTATCATCAGCCGTACCACGTCCATATAATCGACCGTTTCGTTTTTGTGGTTCGTATGGTGGACTTACCCATAATTCTTCTCGCATTGGAGGTTGAACATCATGATGCGCATAAAGTAAAACAGTCGGTTTATCCTTACCAGCATGAAGCCAATCGGCATAAATATAGGGAGGAGCATCTCGAATGGTTAGAATTTCAATATTCTCCAAAGGAAGCTCTTTAAATAGTGTTTTAATTTTTTGGGCTGAATCAAATAGATGCTTCGGATCAGATGTTTCCCAGCTACATGATGGGATTTTAACAAGTTCAATTAATTCTTCTAGGTCTTGCTTAAAATGCATATTACTATATTTTACAGCATTTTCTGTGTTAAATGACATTTCTCTTCCTTAATTTTAAATAAAAAAAGTGATGATAATCTACCTGAAAGTAGATTGAATAATTTTCATGCGTTTTTCGTTATATTCTCGATCCTTTGATTCGATAATAGTCTTTTTATCTGTTATTGGGTCTATAAATTCAATTGATGCAGCATGAAGTGCCATATGTGGAATCAGCATTCGATCGTCCTCTTTACCATGTTCGTACCAGTTTAAATAAACGGACTCATCGGGAAAATATTTTTTATCCCCGACAATAGGAAAACCGAGTGACGCCAGATGCACTCGAATCTGATTTGTCTTTCCGGTTTGAAGGTGCAAGGTGACTTCAGAAAAGTATTGATTTTGTTTAACATTTAGAATGTTACTTATACTTTCTGAGGAATCATTTCGGATAAGCCTAAACTTAGAAAAGATATTGGAATTTTCATCACGAACGATAGATCCAGAAATTTTTTCAATATGTTTTGGAAATTCACCAGTCACCATTGCTTTATAAATTTTTCTAAACTTATCTTTTGGGAGTTGATTAAATTTTTTTGCAGCCGAGGAGTTTTTACTCAAGAGTAACACTCCCGTTGTATCAATATCGAGACGATGAATGGGCGATATTTTTTTATTTCCAAACTGGCGACGAGCCTTAAATACGACACAAGTAAAAAAAGTTGACATGGAAGGTGTTACGGACATCGCATTTGGTTTATCAATTGCCAATATATCGGCATCCTCGTAGAGAAGACTTAACTGCATTTCTTTAAAAAAATCGGGTTCGTCGTTTTCTAAATGAAGGTAAGTAAGACGATCACCCGCATTTAAGATGTCTAACATGCTAACAGGCATATTATTTATGCGAATCCGTTCGATAATGAAATCGTCAATACTTAACTCACTGTATTGTAATGGTTTGGCTAAGCGTTTCTGGATCATTTCTTGAAGCGAAATAGAACTTTTTATCACATAATCAAATAAACGATTCTTGCAATCTTGCTTAGGAAACATTATTCCTCTTCTTCAAATGGTGTCTTCGGACGGAAAACCTTAACTATCCATATACTGAGTTCATAAAGCAGCAACAAAGGTATTGCCATCATTATTTGAGACACGACATCTGGTGGCGTTAAAACGGCTGCCAAAAGTATGATGATTACAATGGCATAGCGCCTGTAGTCTCTTAAAAACTGTGTTGTTATCAGGTTTAATCGTGCCAAAATAAACGCCAACAATGGCATTTCAAAGACAATTCCGAAGGAAAGAAGAAATTTTAAGACTAAATCGAAGTATTCGCCTATAGCCCATTGGTTTTGTATCATACCTCCGCCAAAATTTGCCAAAAAATTTAATGCAAATGGAAGTACAATAAAATACGCAAACGATGAGCCAATAATGAAAAAGAAGGTAGAAAAAAATATGACCGGAAAACTGTGGCGTTTTTCCGAAGTACTTAATGCGGGGGCAACAAAAGCCCAAATTTGATAAACAATCCATGGAAAAGATACAAAAACACCAACAGTAATAGAAATTTTAATTGCCGATAAAAAAGTGTCTGTGGGGTTTATCGCTTGTAATACAATGGAATTTGTTCCCATAATTGAACCGGCATGTATGAAAGATAAAATTTCATTAATAATTCCCATGTGAGTAATTGGATACATCATGACTTGGAACAGAGATTTATAAAAGATCATCGAAAGAATAACTGGGACAAGCATACCAAGAACGATTTTAATCAATCGCGATCTTAATTCTTCAATATGACTTAAAAAGCTCATTTCTTTATTCGACATAACAATTTTTTGTTTGATGAGAAATAAAAGGAGAAATATTAATATCGGCAAGTATTATAATTGCAAGAAATACTCCGATGAATGGATTGGATGACATTTTAAAACTCAATCAACTCAATTGATGAACTATTTTCGTTATCCATGACTATAGCTATCATTAATTTATTTGGAGCCAAAGCACTAAATAGTTGATCCGTATGTTCTCGTAGCTCAATAGGTTTCAGCGTAAAACTCTGGCTATCAAATAAATAGAGCCCGTACGATTGATTAAGTTGAAGATTAAATAATATGCTGTCATCAACCTGATTACTGTTCTGGAGAAGACCACTTAAAGTTTCTTTATAAAGTTCTTTCAGTGTATCTAAATCAAGGACATGAAGAGTTGATTTTTGTAAATCGCTTTCTTCTGTTAAGTAAATTAATTTTGTATAATTCGGATCGACATAAATATTAAAAGCATTTTTAATTGAAAAAATTTCCTCACCTTTAAAAAAAATCGACAAACTATTTTTTTCGTTTTGGGAAACACTTATGAATGTTTTATGAAGCGGATCGATGATTAACTCCTGAGAATGACTAATAATTTTTTGTTGCTTCATCGAAATGGGATCAAATAAATAGGCGCTTCCAAGATTTGAATACACTAATTTTTTTTTTGATATATCATAATTAAAAAAATGGCAGAGCTCTGTTTTTACCATTTTCTGAGCTCTTTTTTCGACCGTATCAAATAGATAAATTCCTTTTTTCCATACATGGAGTATAAACTGTTCATTATGAATTGCTTGAATTTCAAACCAACTATCATCTTTAAATGAAATTGGTCTCGATACCATCGTGAAAATATCATAACTATATAATTTTCGCTTTGCACCAATAACGGATGAGTAATAAATATCTACTGAATTTGGCGCCCAACTTAAAATATTTGCTAGCATATTACATTTCTGAGTTTTAAAAATTATTTTTTTGAACGATTTTTTAGAATTTTATCATAGGCAATGTTTATTTTTGCCATTCGCTCTTTTGCCTCATCAATTACGTGCTGAGGAACTCCTTTTGATTCTAACGTATCGGGATGATTTTCCTTAACCAATTTTCGGTAAGCACGCTTAATTTCGGATAGAGAAGAATCAGATTGAACCCCTAAAATTTTATAAATATTTTCCTCGATGTTGGATTCCCCCATAGCGAGAAAACGTTGAAAATCGTGCGAACTTAATCGAAAAGTTTGCGCAATATGTTCTAACATTCGCATTTCATCCGGATGCAAATAATCGTCTGATTTCGCAATGCTCACAAGGAGCAAGAAAATTTCTCCTAGAATATTGGCATCATGATGCCAAATTTCAAAAATATCGTTAGCATAGTGGTCATAACCATAGGCGTCGTTTTTTGCCTTATTAAAAATCTCGGCACATAATTTTTGGGTATTATTATCAACATTCTGACGTGTTAAGAAATTTCTAAAAATAGAAATCTCTTCTTGCGAAACAATACCATCCGCTTTACTCATTTTAGCCGAGAGAACGGAGATGGCTGTCCAGAAAATAGTTTCGGGGTTGTAATATCGTGAATCATTCTCTTCAAGGAGCATATTTCTATCAAACATCGATCCGGCTAAAACACCGAGTATGGCGCCAATAGGACCGCCAAGTAAAAAACCTGCCACTCCTCCAAATATTTTTCCTGTACGTTGTGTCATATATTTACCTATGTATTATAAACGCGATCCCCGGCATCACCTAACCCAGGTCTAATAAACGCATTTTCATCTAAGTGAGAATCTAAAACGGCTGTAAAAATATCAATATCGGGATGCTCATTATGAAAATATCTAACGCCTTCAGGCGCGGCTATTAAGCACATAAAACGAATATCTTTTAATCCTCGTTCCTTTAATAATCGAGCCGCTGCAACCGCACTACCACCTGTTGCAAGCATCGGATCAATTAAAATTGAATAATTATTTTCAATGCTATCATGACAATTAAAATAGTATTCAACGGGTTTTTTTGTACGTTCATCTCGATATAAACCTATATGAGCAACGTGAGCATCCGGGATAAGTGTTAAAGCGGCGTTCAACATTCCCAGTCCTGCTCGCATGATAGGAATAAGTGTAATTTCTTTATTAAGAATATCCGATTTTGTTTTTTCCAGAGGTGTTTCAACGTGAATGTCTTCTGTTTTAAAGGACCGACTTAATTCAAAAAACATTAAAAGCGTAATTTCATTTACTAGCTGGCGGAAGTAAGCAGGAATCGTATTTTTATCACGTAAATAAGTTAGTTTATGGCGAATGAGCGGGTGATCGATGATATGTAAATTTCCCATGCACAAAATATACGAAAAATCATAGCAAAATATTCATATTTTTGTAATTTATACCCGCAAATCTTAATCTATGAAGGTAAAACAAATGTTTAATAAGCTTCAACTTGAAAATGGTGAGAGTTTAACTTGTTCAAAAATGATATGTATTGCGCGAAATTATGCTGAACATATAAAAGAATTAAATAATGAAAAACCAAAGCGGGCACTTTTTTTTATTAAACCGAACTCCGCTTTACTTAATGAGGGAAAACGAATTTTATTACCAGATTTTTCTACAAATGTTCATCATGAAATTGAGCTTGCGGTTGTTATCGGGAAAAATGGATATTCAATTCCAAAAGAAAAAGTAAACGATTATATTTTAGGCTATGGGGTGGCGTTGGATTTAACCGCACGAGATCTCCAAACAGAATTAAAAGAAGCTCACTTTTCTTGGGAGATGGCAAAAGCGTTTGATCAGTCCTGCCCAATTTCGTCAATTCGCTTCAAAGAAAATGTAAATGATATTGAAGATTTGAAAATTGAGCTTTTTGTTAACAACAAATTGAAACAGTCTGGGAGTACCAATCAAATGATTTACACAATTCCTGAAATAATCTCTGAAATGTCACGGTTTTTTACGCTAAATAAAGGCGATGTGATTTTAACAGGAACACCAAAAGGAGTAGGAAAAATTAACTCAGGTGACGCCTTGCATGGAAAGATCGAAAAGGTCGGGGAACTATTTTTTGAAGTCGCATAGACGATAAAAGTTGTAATTAGATTTCCAAATTAAGGCGCAAGTAGAGTTTCTTTTAATCAAGAAGAATTCCTTGAGACCTGTCTCGCTGTTTCCGATTTGATCTCTCCTCAAGGAAGGATCAAAATTTTTTGGAAATTTTGGGTGAAGTGAAATAATAGAATTTCTATTTTTGACCTTCAGGTTAAAATGAAACGAGCGAAATACCTCTATGGTCTGCCTCAAGAATTTTTCGTTTTAAGAAGTTTTCTTAGTACTTTATAAATATTTAATTTTAATAGAGTTAATATGTATGGGCCTTTTAGTGAAATAATTTTATCTAAAAGTTTTTATAACTATTTTGAATGAAACAAAAAAAAAAGAAGATATATATTCGATCAGATAACACTTTAACATTACTAAGGAGAGATAATGAAATACTGTAAATTGCTTTTAACTTTGGCTATGATGCTAATGCTATCTTGTAGTCCCCAAAAGGAAAAAGTATCTACCCCGAGTTCATCAAATGAATTCAAAAATAATCATGGACAGGGAGCCGTTAGCGATGGTGTGTCCCAAAAGAATATTTTACAAATTGCTGTAGGTTCAAAAGATCATACCACTCTTGTTGCTGGTGTTAAAGCAGCTGGCTTGGTTGATGTTCTTGCCAATTCAGGACCACTAACTGTTTTCGCACCAACGAATGCAGCTTTTGCCGCACTTCCTGCAGGAGCATTGGATAATTTACTGAAACCAGAAAACAAAGCAACACTTGCCCGAATTATTAAGTTTCATGCTGCACCGGGTAAATATACGCTGAAATTACTTAAAGATGGAATGAGACTTTTTCAGGCAAGTGGGCATTATGTTAAAGTTGAAGTAAAAGACGGCGCAACTTATGTAAATGGAGCAAAAATTTTAGGTACCGTAGAAGCTTCAAATGGACTTGTTCATGTGGTTGATAAAGTCTTTTTAATTCCTGAAGGTAAATAAATTCGATAAGAAAGCTCTTTAAGAAATTAAGGAGTTTTCTTATTTCCGAGTAGTAAGCCGAGAAAATACGTGTTTCTTCACAAATCCATTTCTTTGAATTCAGAAATGCGAGTATTGTATTGTATCTCATACAAATTTTTTATAAACTAAGCCGTGTTGACGAAGCGAATATTAGCCATTGATTTAGGATCGAAACGAGTTGGGTTAGCGATAACGGATCCTCTTAACATCATAGCTCAAGCGTATAAAACAGTTGAATTTAATAGCCGAAAGTCTTTTTTCAATGTTCTGGAAAGAATTATAGTAGAGAAAAATGTAGGAATACTCGTTTTTGGATTACCCATTACTTTAAGTGGAAAAGAATCTAAAAAAACTCGTGAAATTCGAGCACATGTCGAATCATTTAAAGCCAGCTTGCCAAAAAATATGAAAATTGAATTTGAAGATGAAAGCTTAACGAGTAAAGAAGCGGAAGCAATTATTCGACAAATGGGGAAAAAACCAAGCAAAAATAAAGAGATGATTGATAGGATTGCAGCGCAACGAATTTTAACGATGTATATGGAACGCTTAGGAAGCAAATAAAATACGTTACTTCTTGTGTGACTTGTAAATAATTCTTTTAAGGAGAAAAAATACGACTCTATAAAATGGAATCATAAAGAAGAAATATAGAGTTCCCAAAAAACGATTAACAAAATTAGTGTTTATGTTATAAATTTCAAAAAACGAAGAAGGTAGGTAAAGAAATGGATGTGTTAAACCGAGCAGAAAATCCGGATACGGATATTTTCAGTAATTTAGGACCTTTAAGATCACTCGTTGGTGTGTGGGAAGGTGATAAAGGTTTGGATAAATCAATGAAAAAAAACGGTGTCGTTGAAACCGCATACAAAGAGCGAATGACATTTACCGCAACGGGTCCGATTGTTAATGGCCCACAGGTTTTGTATGGACTAAACTATGCAACCATTGCTTGGAAATTAAGTGACGGAGAGGCTTTTCATGATGAACTTGGTTATTGGCTTTGGGATTCAAAAAACGAACAGGTGATGCGTTGTTTTTGTGTGCCTCGTGGCATTGCTGTAAATGCAGGCGGGACTTGCAAAGCTGATGCAAGAGAATTTTCGATGCAAGCAAAAGTAGGTGCAGACGCCCATGGTGTTTCCTCCAGCTCATTTTTAAATGAGAGTTTTAAAACGATGCAATACGATGTAAAAGTGACGCTTAAAGATGACGGATGTCTCAAATATTTTGAAGATACTCAGTTAAAAATTCACGGACTTGACAAGATTTTTCATCATACGGATGAAAACAGCTTGTCTAAAGTGAGTTAGTTTTCTGAAAAGGAAGTCAATTTACTTCGTTCGAATTTATAAATTAGATAAAACATGGCAAATACGGCACCGACTTTATCGAAAGCTAATATCGTCCATAGATTTGTTGCTTTTGCCGCTTCTTTACATGTATATTAAATCAAATAATTTGGAGTATTAAATGAAACATGTCAAAACTATTTTTCTGTTAGTTGTATTTTTTCTCATATCCTGTCATCAATCACAACTTCGTAAGAGTGACAAATCTGAAAAAATTAAAAAAACGGAAAAAGCTTTCAAGTATGAAAGCGAGCGTTTTTCGGACTTAAGAATTCTTCGTTATAAAGTACCCGGTTTTGAAAAACTTGATTTAAAGAAAAAGAAATTGGCGTATTATCTATATGAAGCCGCTCTTTCTGGGCGCGAAATTATTTATGATCAAAAATATAAATATAATTTAACGATTAAAAGAAGCTTGGAAGAAATTGTTAAACATTATTCCGGTAATCGAAAAAGTGATGCCTTTAAAAAATTTATGGTCTATATGAAACGGATTTGGTTTTCAAATGGAATTCACCATCATTATAGCAACACAAAATTTGTTCCGGAAATATCCTTTGAAACACTTCTATCTTTCGCAAAAGCTTCTAATGGAGCTAAATTTCCATTGAAAAAAGGTGAAACGATAGACGATTTTTTTAACAGCTTAAAAGAAATTATCTTTGATAAAAACCGAGATGCAAAATTGGTGAATAAAGCAAAAGATGCAGATTTAATTTCTGAATCTGCTGTCAATTTTTATGAAGGGGTTAACCAAAAAGAAGTTGATGACTTTTATAAGAAAAAGTTGAAAAAAGACGATCCACGCCCAATTTCCTATGGACTGAATTCAAAATTAATGAAGAAAAATGGAAAAATTGTTGAAAAAGTATGGAAAGTCGGCGGGATGTACAGTGCGGCAATCGAAAAAATAAGCTATTGGTTGGAAAAAGCAGTCACTGTTGCAGAAAATGCGGAACAAAAGAAAGCGTTTGAATTGCTGATTAAGTTTTATAAAACGGGAGATTTAAAAATTTTTGATGACTTTAATATTGCATGGGTAAAAGATACCAAGTCAGATATTGATGTAATTAACGGTTTTATTGAAGTTTACAATGATCCAAAAGGATTTCGCGGTTCCTTTGAGTCGGTTGTACAAATTAAAGATCCGATTGCAACGAAGCGAATAAAAGCACTAGCGGATAATGCGCAATGGTTTGAAGATCACACGCCGTTAATGGAGAAACATAAAAAGAAAAATGTCGTTGGAATTACGGCTAATATTATAAATGTCATTGTTGAATCGGGCGATGCTTCACCTTCAACACCAATAGGAATAAATCTTCCAAATGCGAATTGGATTCGGCAAGAACACGGTTCTAAATCTGTAAATCTGGCAAATATTGTTAATGCTTATAATCAGTCCAGCAGTGGTTCTTTAAAGGAATTTGCCTTCACTCAAGAGGAAATTGAACGGGCAAAAAAATACGGGGAGATTTCAGATCAACTTCATACAGACTTGCATGAAGTTATCGGTCATGCTTCAGGTCAATTAGAGGCAGGAGTGGGAACAACAAAAGAAACGCTTAAAAATTATGCATCAACTCTTGAAGAAGCCCGTGCGGATCTGGTTGGTTTGTATTTTTTAATGGATAAGAAATTAATTGAATTAGGTCTTGTATCATCGTTAGAAGTGGGAAAAGAGGCTTATGAAAGTTATATTCGTAACTCCTTGATGCTCCAACTACGTCGTCTAAAATTGGGTGATGATATCGAAGAAGATCACATGAGAAATCGCCAGCTAATTGGAAAATGGATAATGGAAAAAGGCGCAAAAGATAATGTGATTGAAAAAATAGTTAAAGAAGGAAAAACTTATTTCGTTGTGAGAGACTTTGAAAAAATGCATCAACTTGTAGGGCAACTATTGCGAGAAATTCAACGAATTAAATCACAGGGTGATTTTAAAGCCGGACAAAATCTAGTCGAAAAATATGGTGTAAAAGTTGATCAGGAACTTCACAAGGAAGTATTAAAACGATATGCAACTTTAAACGTGTCTTCCTATTCAGGCTTTATTAATCCGAAGTTAAATGCGGTAATGAAAAACGGAAAAATTGTGAATGTTAAAATTGAATATCCAAAATCTTTTGAAAAACAAATGATGGATTATGCACGTAAGTATACTTTTTTACCAAACATGAATTAATTGAGAGGAATTCCTTAAGGCTTTGCCTCGTGGATAACTCGTTTCAAGTAATTCTTTTATTCACAGTCGTTTTTGATTTGTGATGAATTTATTTATTAAAAAGTAACGTGAAAGGTCCATTATGAAGGTTTTCTTACTCTTAGTCAGTTTTTTCTTGTCTTTTTCCCAAAGTCTCTCGGACGGAAAATCTTTTGATACGGGGCGAAAAATGGAAACAGTCAGTAAATACGCCCCTCCCGAAACAGGAAAGCTATTATCCATTTTAGGAGCTTGGAAAATTGAAGAAACCATTTTCCGAAACGATACAGCTATTAAAACGCTATCAGGTCATTCCGAAATTACTCTAAATAATCGCGGAAATTCGTTTATGGAGCGTAGTTATCTATACAAAATTTTTAAAGATGAAAGTGATGAATATTCAATTAGCCTATTTGCGAAAAGTAAAGGAAATCCGAAATGGGCAAAGGGTATCGTAAGTGCTTATAAAGAAAACGTTGAAATTTTTGACGGCATTTTTGAAGATAAAAAATTGGTCTTACAAACTGCTGCTCGCTACTTAGGTGGAATGAAGGTAACCCTAAAACGACTCAGCTATACTTTTTCAGAGAAATTTTTTTCGTATCTTTATGAAAGCTCGGTGGATTATGGTAAAAATTGGAATAAAAAATCAAAGCGAGTTTATACAAAAGTAACGAAAACTCATAAAATGTTTAGGCTCCGTGACGACTACGGAAAAGCAAATCCGAACAGAGTAAAGGCAGCTTCGGAATTTGATTTTCTAATTGGTGAAGGTGATGCATCCCATCACATGACTTTACCAAATGGGAAAAAAATTAATTTCCCTTCAAAAACGACCGCTGTTTACGTCTTAAATGGAAAAGCTATCATGGAGTTTGCGACGGTTGATGTGGATCCGAGTTTGCCAGATGCAGCGACAAGCATTATTCGAATTTACAATCGTTCGATGCAACGTTGGGAAAATCTTTATTTAAACAATAGAGCGAATAATTTTTTGAACTTCGGCGGACGAAAAGTGGGAGACTCAATTATTCTAACCAATTTCAAAGATAATCGAGCAAGCGGATCCATGAATCGATACGTGTTCCATCAGATTCAAAAAAATACAGATTATGACTGGTACGGTGATACTTCTATTGACGCCGGTGAAAATTTTACTCGTTTTTGGAAAATTGAAGTTCGAAAAAAAAATAATTAAAATAGTTCTGAAAAAGCAAGCCAGTTAAAGAATGCTTAGATTGAAAAATTTAAGCATTCTTTTTTAAAATGAGAATTCTATCAAAATTACTTAAATCTTTTATGGAATGGATTTCTGAAAACAGATTTGATTTTCTGGCGATATTAGAGATCGCCTCCTTTTGATTTGCGCCAATTTCCAAAAATAAATAAGCATTTTTCTTTAGGTGATTTTTGGAGAAATCAATAAGTGCCTTATAAAAACTCAATCCGTCATGCTGATCGGTCAATGCGAGAGGGGGCTCATATGCCGTGATGTTTTTTTCTAAATGGAGGAGCTCATTTTTACTAATATAAGGAGGGTTGGATACAATAAAATCATAAGTTAGAAGCTCTTCGCGATGTTCTTTTTTTAGAAAATCGAGATGATAAAATTGTATCGTTATATTATTTCGATTTGCATTTTTTCTAGCGATATGGATAGCCGTTTCGGATATATCAATTGCCGTCATTTCGGTTAATATATTTTCCTTTTTTATCGCAATCGAAATACAAGCAGTTCCAGTTCCGATATCAATTCCCTTTAAAGTTCTTGATGAATCAATTGTTTTTAAGAGTGTTTCAACTAGCAATTCGGTTTCAGGGCGTGGAATAAGAACAGAACGGTTAACTTTAATGGAATAGCCGTAAAATTCGGTTTCCCCGACAATATACTGTACCGGCTCATGTTTAAGGCGGCGTTTTACCATAGTCCGAATAAATTGCAAATCATCAAGGAAAAATTTATTTTGATAATAAAAAACAAGCTCAATCGGTTTAATATTGAGATGATGAGCTAAAATATATTTTGCCGAGGTATCGGCTTCAGGAATCAATTTTCTTTTAAATTCTTCTCTTACTAAATCATAAATATGTTTAACCGTTTTTTGATTGTCAGAATTCTTGAAATGTTGAATTTTTTTTCGATAACTTGTAATCTCTGCTTCGGTCAAAGATCGTTCTAATTGCATATATAATTGAATTCGGTCAAGCCCTAAACACGACGAAAGTAATTGTTCTGCATGGAAACGAAAATTTTCAATGCCTCTTTTTTCAAAAAATTGTGATGTCTTATCTAAAAGATCAGAAATTCGATTTGTCATAACTTTCCAATATGTGATTAAGCATAGTTGTGAGCAATTAAAAAAAGAATTTCAAAAGGCGTACAATGAATAAAGAAGAAAGATTATAACTAGTTGATAATAATGTAGTTATTATTTTTCTATATAAAATAGTATTACACGATTTAAAAAAAACGATAAACGCTTTCTTTTCTTTTTCATACATTAGGGCATGTTACAGCATGACCTATTTTTCCTTTCTGATTCGGATGATATTTTCGAGGATGAAATTATTCTAAAATCAAGCGAAGTGAATCATATTCAACGTGTTTTACGAAAAAAAATTGGAGATAACTTACATCTTAGTGACGGGTTAAGGTATTATTACGATGTAACTATTTTGTTTATAGAAAGGAAATCAATTGTTTTTTCAATTCTTAAAAAACATCCAATTAAAAACAATAAAAGATCCATTATGCTTTATCCGGCACTTTTAAAAGGAGCGCATTTTGATATGCTTCTTGAAAAATCAATTGAACTAGGAGTTTCTGCGATTCAACCGATTATCAGTGACCATGTCATTGCTGTAAAAAATAAAGTTGAAAAGTGGAAAAAAATTGCATTAAAGGCGCAAAAGCAAGCCAAACAAGTTCGGCATATTTCCGTTTTCGAAGCAAAAGCCCTTGGTAAAATAAAGAACAATGAAAAATGGATTGTCCCAGAAATACACAGCGAGAGTAAATCAATCAAAGATATGTCGTTTCCAAAAGGGAAAAAAATTTGTATTTTCGTTGGTCCAGAAGGTGGATTTAGTGAAAAAGAAATACAGTTTTTCAAATTAGCTCATGCAGAATTTCTTAGCTTAGGAAAATTACGCCTACGAGCAGAGACAGCGGCATGGAAAAGTATCAGTGTTATTTCAGATCAAATAGAGAGGTAAAATATGGCAGACTGTTTGTTTTGCAGTATGATTGAAGGGAAAATTTCGATTGATAAAGTTGCTGAGGATGAATTTTCTTTAGCATTTCGCGATATTCAAGCGCAGGCGCCCACACATATTTTAATTATTCCAAAAAAACACTATTCGGGGATAGCAGAAATGGAAAATGCCACAGAAATTGGGAAATTGGTACTAATGGCAACTAAAATTGCAAAAAAGGAAGCGCTAGACTCAGGCTATCGTTTGGTTTTTAATCAAGGTTCAGACGGCGGGCAAAGTGTTTTTCATACGCATTTGCACCTACTAGGAAAACGGAAAATGAATTGGCCCCCAGGGTAATATTATGAAAATATTAGTAACTGGTGCTTGTGGCTTTATTGCCTCACATTTGATTGACCAGCTTGTCTTGGAAGGTCATGAAATTATCGCTGTGGACGATTTATCCAGCGGTAAAAAAAGCAATATTAGTCAACACCAATTAAAATTTTTTAAGGACTCGGTAACCGATTATTCAAAAATGGAATTTATTTTCCGCACGGAATTACCCGATACAATCTACCATTTAGCTGCAATTGCGTCAGTTCAGAAATGCAAAGCAGATCCGCTTTATTCATCCGAAGTTAACTCTCGGTCAACACTTCATTTATTGGAATTAGCAGTAAAATATAAGGTAAAAAATTTCTTCTTCTCTTCATCCGCCGCAATTTACGGCGATGATCCAACGTTGCCTAAAAGAGAAGATTCTAAAGTCGCTCCGATTTCAATTTATGGAATTGACAAATATGCATCGGAACAATATGTAATGGAATATCAGCGCCTGAAAAAAATAAATGGAACTGTTTTTCGCTTTTTTAATGTTTTCGGGAAACGACAAGATCCCAATTCACCCTATTCGGGAGTGCTATCCATTTTTTACGATCAACTCATCGTTCAAAAGCAAGATTCCGTTACAATATTTGGCGATGGGAAGCAAAGTCGTGATTTTACTTCCGTAACAGATGTCGTTCATGCAATACTTCTGCCACTAAACTCCGATTTGCTTTCGGGAAAAATATATAATGTTGCAAGCGGGCATTCGATAACTTTGTTAGAGGTTATTTCCGTATTTGAAAAGATTAAAAAAAAATCAATTAAAATCAATTTTAAAACAGCGAGGCAAGGAGATATTAAATTTTCACAAGCTGACATTAGTCAATTGAAAGAGCTTGGTTTTTCAGCAAAATATTCGTTTCATGAAGCCTTATCCCATTACATAGCGCAAAAATGACACTAAATCTATTTCAAAAAGATACATTTAAATCAGACCAATTTCGCCCATTTGCCGATCGGGTTCGACCCGATAAGTTTGAAGATATTATCGGGCATCATTCGATTATAGGTGAATCATCAATTTTAATAAAATCAATTCAGGAGAAGCGTCTATTTTCTTTTATTTTATGGGGCGAACCGGGTGTCGGAAAAACCACAATCGCTCGCTTATTAGCAAAGAAAGTGGATATTCACTTTATATCTATTTCCGCGGTTACTTCCGGCGTAAAAGAACTTCGAGAAGCGATTCAAGTAGCGGAACGAAACCGAAATAAATACAATGCAGGAACCATTCTATTTATTGATGAAATTCATCGTTACAACAAATCGCAACAAGATGCTTTGCTTCATGCGGTTGAAAGTGGATTACTTACACTCGTTGGGGCAACAACCGAAAATCCGTCTTTTGAAATTAATTCGGCTTTACTATCTCGCTTAAAAGTTTTTAAATTGGATTTTTTAACAAAAGACGACTTAAAAGCCATTATCAACCGTGCCTTAACGGTGGATAGTTTCTACCGTGATTATACATTTACTTTTGAAGACGTAAATACCCTAGTCCATTTAAGTGCCGGAGATGCGAGAAAATGTCTCTCACTTTTAGAATCTGCAATTACACTGACCGGTTTATCTGAAGCATCAATTACAATTACAAATGAAACCTTGGAAAAAGCCGCCATGTCTTTTAAATCGGCATACGATAAAAAGGCAGACTATCATTACGATACGATTTCTGCGTTTATCAAAAGCATACGTGGTTCGGATCCGGATGCAGCCCTTATTTGGCTTGCACGAATGATAGATGGGGGCGAAGATCCGAAATTTATTGCACGACGACTGATTGTATTGGCTTCAGAAGATATTGGAAATGCCGATCCGATGGCACTTATCTTAGCGGTAAATGGGATGACCGCTATTCAAATGACTGGAATGCCGGAAGCGCGTATAATTTTAGGGCAACTTGTAACTTACTTAGCATCAACTTTTAAGAGCAATGCATCCTACAAGGCAATTGATCTAGCACTAGATAAAATAAGAAGCAATCCGAGTTTAACGGTACCACTACATTTGCGAAATGCGGTTAGCAAACTCATGAAAGAAAATAACTATGGAAAAGGCTATAAGTATCCGCATAATTACGACAATCAATTTGTAAACGCAAATTATTTTCCTGTGGAAATTGATGCACTGAGTATGTATCAACCCAAAAAAACGGGCAGAGAGGCGAAATTACGCGAACGTCTATCCTTACTCTGGAAGCGCTTTTAGAATGAATAGTCTTTTCGAAAAAATAGCAAAGCATTATTACACGAAAGCATTTCAAAAGAAACGTTTTTTGGATCCCAACGCCCTGTATCAAAAAATTGAGCATCTGTGTATTTTGTATCCCGAGAACCAAGATTTTTATCACGAAGCGGATAATGTTCTTCCTATAATCATTAAGGAATTTCCAAATGCTAAATATACAATTCTAAAAATCTCGGATATACCAAAAGATAAAATGACATTTTACCAATTACCGAAACTGATTTTTTTTGAAAACAGTAGGAAGAGGCAATTTGATTTATTGATTGATCTGTCCCCAAATTGTTCTTTCCGTTCAAGCTATATTGTTTCACAGCTGGAAGCTTCTTTAAAGGTAAGTTTGTTCTACGAAAATAAAGTTGATTTTGTTTATGACTTATTTTGCCGATCTTCACGGTCAAGTTTGAAGGAAAAAATAACGTATTTTTTAAAGATATTTCAAGAAATTCGTGCTAAAAAAATGGTCTTTGTATCTCAACAATAAAATGTCGGGAAAGAGAAGATATTTCACCCAATTTTTTTGCTAAAAACGAAAAGTAATTTTTTTTTTTTTTGCATCCTTGGATTAATCTTAGTAAAATTCAAGAATCAGAAAAAAGGATGACGTAATGAACAAATTAGCTACTCTACTATTGCTAAGCTTAACTCTTATAGCCTCAGAAGCAAGTTTAAAACGAAACTCTGTTAACAACTCTGTGCTATCAGAAAATGATACTAAGCGAGAGCTTAAAACAGCTTCGACTAGTGAGCACGGAAAACTTCGCGTCACAAATTCAACATTATTAACGGATGCTAAGACAGGTAAAATCATTAAGCTTTCCTTTATAAGCCCTGACGACGATGCGAAAGCGTTAAAAACGATTAAACTGGGAAGCAAAGGTGCCGATGCCTCTTTTGTGAACGGATTGTTCTACCGAAATATTGAAAAGCGAGGGGCAGAACGAGCGGACCCCGTTCTTTCAATAAAAAATAAAAAGGCGATGTTTTTTTGGGGTAGTCCAGGTCCAATTCATCACTATCTTCTAAAGCCAGGAGAAGAGATGATGAGATTAGGGGTGATATCAGGAGAGTTTGTAAATATACCTGTGATAGCGGTAGATAAAAATTCCAAGGATTACAGTCTTCCTCTGCCTTCAGATATATCCAAGTTTATAAAAATATCCTCTCCAGCAAAGATATTGGGACTTCGTAATGACCATAATTTCGGTCCTCATATTTTTAGATCGGATAATGAATTTAAGACTATAACGAACACGAATGGGGCAAAAAGTAGTGTTTTTGATCCTGCTGATAAACTTTATGAAGTTGAACTGGCTGGAGTGAATGACTTGAGCGTCAGGTACCGTCGAAACACATTTCGTTTTATAGATAATACAGGCTTTATCCGTTTGAAGACTCCCATTCAACTTGGGGCTTCTTGGACTCTGTCTGTTTGGTTCACCCAGATACAGAGTTTCAACCATAGTCAAGCCTTATTAGCTGAGCTCCCGACTACACCAGGTGGTCGGACGGTGCCTGTTTATATAAAAGATGGAGAGATTGGGGCGCTTGACGGTAACCGTAAGTTTATAGGCTCCGGTGCAAAGCTTCCTTCCCATGCTTTTAAACCCACTGAAACCGCCTTCGACACAACAAAGAGGTGGCTCAACCTGGTAGCTGTTGGAGAAAACGGGAGAACAACATTTTATCTTGATGGACTGAAACTGGGAGACATAGCATATCAAAAGCAAGATCTTAGAATTTCAGTGCTAGGTAATTATGCTCAAGAAGGAAGTACGGCTTATCCTTTCAATAAGGATGGAGATAGGGAAGCTTTTGCTTTTGGTCTGAGTGACTTTAGGTTCTACAATAGAGCATTATTATTAACTGAAATTGAGAAGCTCTTCGGATATGATAGCGAGTACATTAGAGCCAATGATGAGTCGCGACATCAGATCTTGGAATTTGGGATGGCTTTTAATGAAGTTGGGAAAACAACGATAACCATAGAAAATAAAACTGCTTCTAGGATCAAATCGACGCTGGAGATTATGGTTCGCCCAACTAGATACGAATTAAAAATTCAGACTAACAAAACAGATACGATTAGTGTTAATACTCCTTTTTCTTTAGCTGTGATGGCCAAATCTTATTTTGGTGATAGAACTGTTAACCAAGATGTGCCAGAACTTGAGCTTGAAGTTAGTGGTTCTCCGGATTTGGATCTAACTAGTGTACCCAATACGCACAAGCCCTACGAAGGACAGACTCACACGTTCTCCGGTTTGGTTTTTTCTAAAATTGGTAAAAAAACACTGACGGTAACGGACCAATACGGTATGACGGCGACGTTAGATGTTGTGGTGGAGAACCCTAAGCTCTTTTTTGACATTAGCTTGAGTCCAGCTAATACGGTGAGGCCTAATAGTGTGATATCCGGTCAGTTGGTCACATTAAAAATAGTTGTAAAAGATAAAAATGGTACAGTAATACCAAATTTTGATGGTTGGTTTGGCATAGAATCTAGTGCAGGATTGTTTTATATTCCATGGGGGGGGAATACTGTGGATCTAGGTAAGGTTAACACGACGAGACTTATGCGCATTACAAAGACAGATAAGGACTATAAGATCGCTTTAAATCTTTTAGGAGAAACGAATCTTATTGTTCGCCAAATATCTCCCGATGGTAGTAGTGTCGGTATTAATTCATCCCCAGATACACTTAAGGTATTGGTGAGACCAAAGGAATATGAGCTAAGTGTTAATGGGGTTTCATCGTCGGAGAGTTTTCCTGCTACTGCATCGTCGGATAAGGAATTTTCTATAAAAGTGATTGCAAAATCAAGCGGAACATCTAAGGTTGAAAAAACGGGTGAAATTAAAGATCTAATACTGACTTTGACAGATGTGAACTATTCGAATGAAATAAAGCCACCTATAACATCTTTTTACAAAGGGCACCAGGCAAGTTTTACTGGGGTGAAACTTAATAGAACTACTTATCCTAACACTGCCCATCAATTAGAAGTACGTGATCAGTTTGGTGTTAAAAAGATGATTAGGGTTAACGTAAAAGCAGTAGTTGGTTCAATTCGTCTAGTGTTTAATAAGGCGGTAGTGCGTTCGGGCGAAGCTGTGCCCGTAACAATAGAGGTTTTAAATAAGAACACTCCTCCGGAAAGATCTATTAATTTCAATCAAGAGGTTACTTTAACTTCTTTAACAAAATTTTTAAAGGTAAATGGACAGAACTTGGTGAAACCATATGTTTCTGTTGCAACACAATTGGTAAAGCTAAGTAAGGGTATAGTTAAGACGATCGTCTATTTTGATGGCGTAGGTGAAACGACTGTCTCTGCAATCGAAACCCAGCAGGGAACGGTATCCCGTGATTATTCTGTTACAGTGTTACCATCGAAATACTATGTGGAAATACAGGTCAATAATCTTAAAGTCGATACACTTGAGCCAAATCAGGTGTTTTCGGTTTACGTGAGAGGAAGATCGATTAGAGGGGAGAATGTGGCGCAAGATCTTCCAAGTGTAAGTCTTACACTCACGGATATTGTAGATCCTTTCACGACGACTTCTATGCTTCGTGCAAATAATGTTATTTTCCCTGGAAATAAATTTGTAACACTTGGTAAGCATATCCTCATGCTTAGCGATAGTAAAACAGGAATCACAGGTATAACAGCAACTGCAAGCGTCATTGTTGACGACAAGCTTAAAGAACTAAAACTGTCTTTAGGAAAGACTCTTGTGAAATCTGGAGATATTTTTGATTTAACGATGGAAGCGATAGGTAAATCGGGCAAGCGTAAAAAAAACTATACGGGTAAGCAAACGATAAAGACAGCAGTTGGTTTTTTGAAAGTAAGTAATGGTGTAATAGTTTCTCCTATATCGCTACTAGATAGTATGGAAGTAAATTTTTCTTCTAGTGACAGCGGTTTTTTGAAGTTAAAAATTGCCCTTAATAAGGTTGCACTGAGACAATACATTTCTGGGGTATATAGAACGGAAGGGATCCGGAAAAATTTAAAGAGTAGCGCTCTTACTATAACGCCACATTCTTACACTGTGAAGCCAGAAAAGACGACTATAGAAGTGGATGAAAAAATCAAGGTGACCGTTGTTGGAAGAAGCTATGACGGTGTTGAAGTTCCGATAGGAATGCAGGGTCTTAACCTTAGTCTTACAAGTACGACAGATCCGGACTTCAAAGAGCCGCCAAAAAAGCTGCCACTTGTAGCGGGAGGGACCGTTTTTACAGGAATTTCATACAAAAAAATTGGAAGTCAGAATTTACGTGTTTTGGATCCTTTTTTTGTACCAGGTGACACTACAGTTACGGTTGAAAAATTTTATGTAGATTTTGATTTTAATTTTAGTAAAGATACGTTGAAATCAGGAGAGCTCGTATCAGTAACACTGATAATTAAAGATAAAAACGGTGCACGTAGGACAGATTTTGCAGGAGATGTTACGTTAAAGTCGCCTGCAGGTTTATTGAAACTAAATAATTTGAACACCGCTGCAGATAAGCCCCCTGTTTTTCTGCCTGATTTAAAAGTAACTTTCGCACCAAGCGATTTGGGTCAGAAAATTTTTCCAGTATCCCTTAATAAAATCGGTCGAACAGCATTAGGGGCAAGTTTTAACGGGACTGAAATTCTAAGTCAATCACTTTTAGTATTGCCGGCTATTTATAGAGTGGAACTCCCGCCTGGTCCTGTAGTGGTGCATGCTAATGTGGGCATAAAAATTAAAGCCAGGGCGTTCAATGGTGATGTAAACCCGTATGATGTATCGGATATAACGCTTACGCCGTCTTTGCTACGTAAGGCAACTTACCCTGGATATGTTCCGGGTCCTTCCATTCTCAAGGCAGGTAGTACCGTTTTTACAGGGGTGCGTTTTGATAGAGCTGGGACAAATATATTCGTGGTGACTCCTGTTCCCGATAGCAAAGCGTTACGGTTGTTAGTTACGGTTGTAGATCCGATAGATAAATTCAATATGCGAATCGACAAAGATACGTTGCGGTCGGGGGAGATTACCACTATAACAATTGAAGCGATAGGACTTTCAGGTACGAGAAAGAAAAATTTTACGGATACCGTATTTCTAAGTTCCCCTGCGAGATTTATGAAAATAGATCCGGTAAATAAGCTGAGATTAGCGGCTCCTTTTAGTAGGGAAGTCGGTGAACGTTCTGTTGTTTTTACGAACTTGGATTCCGGTCGTGTAACGGTTTCTGTTGCCTTTGATAAAGTAGGGCAAACAAGCTCATTTGCAAGGTATGGTATAGGAGCAAACACGAAAGTCAAGACGATTAATTCAATTCAAATTACACCATACACTTATGATTTAAGCTTACAAAAAGATACTGTAAACATAAATGAATCATTTAATCTAACGGTTGAAGCGAAATCAATTATGGGACTAAAAGGGAATGCCGTTCCAGCAAATAGCGTAAAACTTTGGCTCACAAGTCCTGGTGAAACTCAAGTTATATTACCATCAAGCCCTATCCCTTTTTTGGGGACGACTTCCCAATTTACGGGAATCGCTTATGATAGCATAGGTGATAAAGTGCTATCCGTAAGGGATAACTATGCTGCTGTAGTAGCGAATGCTCGAGTTCACGTTAAGGATCTGGTAGATACACTTATTTTAACTCTTGACAAAACAATGTTTAAATCAGGAGACGTGGTTAACTTAACGATAGAAGTTATAGGCGTCTCAGGCAACAGAATGACCAACTTCGACCCTACAAATCCGGTATTTGTTTCGGTAGTAGGAGCTAAATTTTTAGCAATGAATGGAAATCAATTAAAGCAACCTATTCAGATAGAAGCACCTAATAGTAGTGTGAAACCGGTGCAATTAAGTCGTAGCGATAAAGGTCTTATCACGATTCCGATTTCTTTTAATGAACTGGGGAGACATTCTCTTTCAGCAACTACTGTGGGTGGGAGGGGAAAAATTGATGCTTTTAATGTAAAACCATATTCCTACGATTTAAAAGCAGAAAAAGACACGGTTGAGTTAAATACGCCATTTTTTGTAGAAGCTATTGCGAAATCAATTTTGGGAACAGAGAGTGCTGAAAATTTACCACTTGTCACTATTCGGTTTACTTCTAGCATACCTAGCGATTTCAATATACCATCTTCTCCTTACACGATAAACGCACCAAGGAATCATCTTTTTTCAGGACTTCAGTTGAGTTCTGTAGGTCCGAGGACTTTAACGATAACGGATAACTCTGGTATATCAGCAACGGCGAAAGTTGTTGCACGGGATAAACCGGATGAGATAGTGTTGATTTTAAACAAAACAACATTCAAATCAGGTGAACTTACCGATTTAAGCATTGAGGTAAAGGGTGCATCTGGAAATCGAAAAGCAGATTTCGTGGGCAATGTAACGTTAAGTTCTGTCGCGAGACTTTTGGAAATGCAAGGAAACGTTCTCGCAAATCCGCTAAAAGCTTTAACGGTCATGAAGGTTAGCTTTGTATCTGCGGATAAAGGTTTAAAGATGGTAAAAATTGCGTTTGACTTAGGGGGATCTGCGGCGCTAACAGCAAAGATAGGCACTCTGACTAAAACTCTGAATTCGATTATAATAACACCAGCTTCCTATACCTTAAAGGCAGAAGCGGACACGGTTGAATTAAATACGCCATTTTTTGCAACAGTAGATGCTCGCTCAATTACAGGTGTCCAAGTAACTCAAGCAATACCAAGTGTTAAACTTACAATTTCGAGTCCGGGTGAAACGAACTCAAAACTTCCACCGGAAGCCAGTTTTTCTGGAAGAGATCATAAATTTACTGGAATAGAATTTAGTACCGTAGGTGAAAAAACGTTAAAGATAGTAGATAACTTTGGTGTATCAGCAACGGGGAAAGTTGTTGCGCGGGATAAACCGGGTGAGATAATATTGACGTTAAACAAAGCAACGTTTATATCAGGAGAACGTGCTGATTTAACTGTTGAAGTAAAAGGTGCATCCGGAAATCGAAAAGCAGATTTTCTAGGCGATGTAACGTTGAGTTCTGTAGCAAGATTCTTGGAAATGCAAGGAAATGCTCTCGCAAGACCGCTAAAAGTTTTAACAGCGATGAAAGTTCGTTTTGTGCCTGCAGATGGAGGCACAAAGACGGTAAAAATTGCGTTTGATCTTGTAGGGCTAACGACGGTATCCGGAAAAATAGGGAAAGTGGGTGGAACGTCTGGAAACATTACAATAACACCAGCTTCCTATACCTTAACAGCAGAAGCGGATACGGTTGAGTTAAATACATCATTTTTTGCAACGGTAAATGGCAATTCAATTACTGGTGCAGTAGTAACGAATGCAATGCCAAGTGTTAAACTTACAATTTCGAGTCCGGGTGAAACGAACTCAAAACTTCCACCGGAAGCCAGTTTTTCTGGAAG